>JABSNV010000520.1:0-30000 GCA_024085815.1 Flaveria linearis | reverse complement strand
ATATATATATATATATGTAACACATAAAATACCACTAATTTTTATTAAACTATTTTAACTCTAATTAAATAGTTTTAATTAATTTAAAGTTATTTTTTAATATCTTGCTTTCTAACGGCTATATTTAAAAATTCCCATCATAATGTATTATTCATCTCATTCATCTTTAATTTTTTTAAAAACCCTAAATGGCATATCAATGTGATAATATTTTTTAATTAAATTTGTAGTACTTATTTTGATCTATTAAGTTGACTTGACACATAAAGATACTAATTGGAGCCCTTATTTTCATCTCATTCATCTTTAATTTTTTTAAAAACCCTAAATGACAAATGATAAAAGTAATAATTAAAATAGTAAGTATATATAATAAAATAATTAAAGTAGTTTTAAAATGATAAAAGTAATAATTCTAATCAAAGAAATAAAAAATAAATTTTATTAAAAAATTATTTTAATTTGTAATAGGTTTTTAATATAAACCATAACCCAAACTAGTTAACACAGTTAAAAATTTTATACCAAAATAGTATTAAAATCTTTATATCATAAGCCAAACTATTTAGCACAGTGGAACATTTTATACCAAAATTGTATTAAAATCTTTATACCATACGCCAAAATATTTTTAAATTTTTTTAAACCAAAATAATAATAAAAAAGCGACAGCGAAATAAAAACGATTACTAGTTTAAATTATATAACATGAAAAAAAGATATTTTTAACCCTCTAATTTGTATTCGTACAATTAGAAAAGTAGATAAATAAATTTTAAAAACAAAAATATATATAATAAATTAAAAAACTATTATTAAAAGTATAACTTATAAAAAAATTTAAAAATAATTACGTAATAATATTTAAGATTATAAAATAAAAAGTGTATTAAAAAGATAAAGTAAACAAAATAAAAACATAAAGAAAAAACAGAATAGTAAAAAAATTACAGATTTCGTCCTTTAAGTAACAAGGGTAAAATGGTCATTTACACAAAATTAACAGAAAAAGTTAATTTTGTTAGTTGAAAGGACATAAAGTGTGATAAGTATTTAAATAAAGGACGCTCAGTGTAGTTATGAAAGTTTAAGGATAAGATCCATAATTTTAAACATACTTAAAGGATAAAATTTGTAATTTAGTCTTTAATTAATTATATCTTTGCCTTTTACGTTTATTATTAAAGGCAAGATTATCTTATTCTCATAACTACTTGTTTTGCTAAAAATGACAATTTGTGAATGAAATGAGAAAAAAAATACTTTTATTGTAAGTGAAACAGAATGAAAGTTAATCGTAAATTTATGATAATTTTTTAGTGAGATTGTTCTTTGTAAGGAAAGTAAAGTTAAGATTTTTATTAATCAAATTAAAATATGCATTATGAGCCAACAATCACTGTTTGGAATATCAAATTTAATTTACTTTTTACCTGTAATGAAATCGTTAATTTGGGAAAGCCAAAGTAATATTTGACTTGATTTTTACGCGAGATTTACTTAATATAGTATTAGTCTAGGCATAGTTTTTTTTTTATATATAATTTCTTTGAATTTTATATTTATTTAACAATTTTAAATGTTTGTATTTCGACCATGAAAAAGATTGTGCTTTTGTATGTTGGTCTAATAATAGAGATATTCCAGTTTTAACCTATCATTTCCTTTTTCTTGTCGTTTTACATCATGGTTTTGACTTTCAAAAGAAAACGTTACAAATTTATATTTTTTCAATTAATGATATAACATTATAGTTTTGACCCAAAAAAGCAGGAACTTTCTTTTCATATTTATCTGTATATTATTCCATTCCTTCTAAAACAAAATTATTGTTTATCTTACTTTTTAATACGTTCTAACATAGTTCTTCATTTCTAAAAGAAGAGTTAAGGTTCTTATATATTAACAGAACTCGATAATCATGTTAGACATGTTAATCACCATTAAAATTCACATTTATTTGTATAGTGCAATGCATTTCTTTTATGTTGATTTCTCTTTTAACTTTGTTAAGTTATGATATAAAAATATGTTTATAATTAATAAATAGGTTAAACATGTCAACCCCACAAACCCTCATGCCGACCAAAATTTGACCCATTTATGTAAAATGTGTATTCGGGTTCGACCTGAAATCGTACTAAACCCATTCAGAAACCCAAACATATGAATTTCATGTTATGTATCATGTGTGTCTATGTCATAAATTCAACTCTCTCATTTTAGAATGGTGTTTGTGTATAATGCAGGAGTTGGGGGATCATTTCACTAACCATAGCCTACATATGGCAACTATACACCTTATGGATCTTGGTTCAACTTCATGAAGCAATTCCCGGCAAACGCTACAATCGATACGTCGAGCTCGCAGAAGCAGCATTCGGTAAGAATCATATCTCGTTTATCATCACAAAATCAATCAATATGTCACCACGACGCGTGATGTACAACATTTATATCACTCATGTTAATTCTCTACCCTTTATTCAGGAAACCGGTTGGGAGCATGGCTTTCAATCTTCCCAACCGCCTACTTATCTGCTGGGACCGCGACCGCCTTGATTCTTGTAGGAGGCGAAACAATGAAACTCTTCTTCGAGATCGTTTGTGGGCCCCTTTGTACATCAAATCCACTGACAACAGTCGAGTGGTATTTGGTTTTCACATCGTTATGCATTGTGTTGTCTCAGTTGCCAAATCTTAACTCAATAGCCGGGCTGTCCCTCGTGGGGGCTATAACCGCAATCTTTTACTCCACCATGGTTTGGCTCCTCTCAGTTAGCCAACAAAGGCCGCCTAAGATCTCTTACGAGCCTATCGCGTTACCATCGTTTACCGCCTCCGTCTTTTCGGTTTTCAATGCACTTGGCATCATAGCATTTGCATTTAGAGGCCACAATCTTGTTCTTGAAATTCAGGTAAGTTTGACTTTTTAAGTCAAACAGCCCCTTCGTCAACTCTGAAATTGAATTAGATTATTCAAAATTTCAAAGAATTTAATATATAAGATCAAAAAGTATATAAAGCCTTATATATTGGAAGATTTTGGTATTAATGTTACCATAAATAAATTTAAAGTTTTTAACTTTAATGTGATGTGTTTTACCACAAAAGTCAAAGTTCATGCAATCAAGTGTTATGTACTTATGTTGTATTGTTGCATCTTTCAGTCAACAATGCCATCGACGTTCAAGCACCCTGCTCATGTGCCAATGTGGAAAGGAGCCAAGGTGGCGTACTTCTTCATCGCGATGTGTTTGTTCCCCGTAGCCATTGGCGGTTTCTGGGCTTATGGAAATCTGGTAAGTATATCGATTAAGGGTGACAATAGGACGGGTCTGGGACACGTTTGGTGTTCCAAAATTAGAATGCTTATTACCTGAAATCCGATCCTAAACTACATTAAAAACCTAATTAAGTATTAAATTCTCAAGTGTACTTTTGATAATTATATATTTTATAATTTCAACTTTTTAACAATTTCAGCATCCTATTTATTATATGTTTGAAACAGTTTTTTTTTTTTTTTTTTTTTTTTTTTTTTTTTTTTGAACGGCCAACAAAGATATATTAATAAAAATAAAACTAGCAAGTTGCTAGAGAGCATACACCATGTCAAAAACAAAAAACACCAAATAACTGCATGAGATAACAATAACTACCCACTAATCTTATACTTAGAACACCACTTGACCCAAATCAAAACTCTCCCATTGACCCCATGTGATAGTATCCATCTTTGCTTTGCATTTGACCCAAAGAAAGCTCTTTGTTTTGATTTCACATATAACTCTTCTCAATGGAGATTGTTTTCTTTCAAAAACCAGATTGTTTCTAGTGTCCCAGATCATCCACATCGTGGTGAGTATAATGGCTTGGACCACTTTCCTCCATTTGAAGGATCCCTTGTATGCCGTGTTAATGTCAAGGAGATCACGAATTGAGAACGGGAAAAAACTTGGCAGTTTACACCACCTAACCACTTCGTTCCAAACGTCTTGCACCCAACGACAATTTAAAAAAATATGATCTTCCGTTTCATCCCATTCACAGCACAGTGGACAAAGCGTGTTGTGAACCTGTATATTCCTCTTTACCAACGACACCAAAGTAGGAAGCCGATGTAGTTCCGCTCTCCACGCTAAAACAGATAGTTTACTTGGAACCCAATTGTTCCAGAATATGGTTGCCCAACACCACTGGAGTTGTTAGCTGATATTAGATTTTTAACACTTGATGTTGAAAAATCCAGATTTGCTCCAATTTTCCAAATCCATCGGTCAGTCATCCCCGAAAGAGATACAGTCCCCAATACTTGCAATAAATCTCCCAATTCATGAAGTTCAGAAACAGTGGCAGGGGTCCTTTTCCACTTGAATTTCGGAACATTGCTTGTTGATGTCAATCGCTCCGATAACACACAACGTTTGCATGTTTCTAAGTTAAATAAGGAGGGAAATATCAAATAGAGCGGCTTATCCCCCACCCAGCGATCTATCCAAAACAGAATCGAGCGCCCATCTCCCGGAACAGCTTGCATGAGAGATGGAATGTTTATGCTATATTGATCGAGAGACGTATTAATCTTTATGATATTATTCCATGGGCCGGGAATACATATCTTGTTAGGGATAAATGACCAAGACCTTGACGACCCATGTAAAGCCCAAATGACTTGTTTCCATAGCCCTGTCTTATCCGTCTTAAATCTCCACCACCATTTAGAAAGCATAGCTAAGTTCATCTCCCTTAGTGACCCAAAACCCAGTCCGCCGTAACTTCTCGGAGTGATGACATTCCTCCAAGCGATCCAGTTTATCTTTGATACTTCATCGGATCCTCCCCAAAAGAACAACCTCCTTAGTTTCTCCAAAAGATCAATAACTTGAATCGGTGCTTTATATAGAGAAAAGTAGTAAACAGGAAGCGAATTCATTACGGATTTGAGTAGCACCATTCGACCACCGACCGATAGAGTTTTAGCTTTCCAAATACTAAGTTTAGCCCGAAAGATATCAATTATAGGCTTCCAGTTTTTAACCAAATTCATGTTTGCACCAACTTGGAGGCCTAAATATTTAAATGGAAATGAGCCGATTGGGCAATGAAGATATGAGGCTGCCTGATCAAGTTCATCTTGGGCGACCCCAATACCATAGATACAGCTTTTAGATAGGTTGATTCTTAACCCCGAAGCCAGATAAAAGCAGCGCAGCATACGACATGTATTTTTGACATTCGTTATGGACCAGTTTCCCAAAAAGATGACATCGTCCGCAAATAAAAAATGAGATAGAGTCAGGCCATGCGAATGACATCGAACACCATGAAAGAGACCCACAGAAATGGCTCTTTTAATGACCGACGAGAGGGCCTGCATAGCTATTATGAATAAAAAAGGGGATAGCGGGTCACCTTGCTTAAGACCCCTCTCGGCCGAGAATTGTTGAGTGGGTGCTCCGTTTACCAGGACCGACGATTGTCCCGAGGAAATGATCACAAATATCCATCGTCTCCATTTTAATGGGAACTTCATTTGTTGAAGAATCGAGTCCAAAAACCTCCAATTCAGAGTATCGAAGGCTTTTTCAATATCGACTTTAAAGAAAAAAGCCGAAGCCTTCATTTTTTTAAGCCAGGATAGTAGCTCATTGAGAATAAGGGGGCCGTCCATGATGCTTCTGTTTGCAAGATAAGCAGACTGCTCAGGCGAGATAAGCCCTTGAATGACCCCTTTCAACCTCCTCACTAGTACCTTTGAAACTAACTTGTTAATGCAACCAATGAGAGAAATTGGGCGAAAGTTGGATAACTCCACGGGATCCAATGTCTTGGGAATTAGGGCAATGAAGGAAGCGGTGCAGCTAGTAGAGATAGAACAGTGCTCATGGAAGAACTTGAATAGTTCAAAGAAGTCATCTTCAAAGCAATCCCAACATCTTTTTATAAATAGAAAATTGAAGCCGTCGGGACCCGGTGCCTTATCACCTTTGCAGTCCTTTAAAGCAAGCCTTATCTCCAATTTCGTGAACGGGTTTATTAACTCCAACGCGCTGCGATCATCAAGACATGGTAGCTCAAAACACGATAAGGAGGGGCGGTTACCCGAAGGTTCCTTGAATCTTCGTTCAAAATGCCGAAGGACCATCTCTTTAATTGCGGCTGGCGATGAAACCCAAGTGCCTTCCACTACAAGGCCATTTATTCTATTGTTTCGAATATTGGATTTAATAATGGAATGAAAGTAAGCTGTGTTTTCGTCGCCCTCCAGAGCCCAGCGCTCCCTTGATTTTTGTCTCAAATCCCGGATTCTGGCATTATCATGCTCCGCAATGAGTGCAAGGAGGGTGTTTCTCCTTTCAAAATCCGCTTGACCCATGTTATCGGCATCCAGTTTCTGATTCAATATCTGCAGTTCCAGTTTCAATGATCCAGCAGCTCCATTTTTGGATCTATTGTCATCAGCAATCCACCTCTTAATTTCATTTTTTAGAAATTTCAATTTTGCAGCCAATGCTTTGTCAGGGGTTCCAACAAACTGGAATGAACTACATAATTGCATTACATGGTTTATAAATCCATCCCTGTCCAACCAGGAATTATAAAATCTAAATGGGGTAGCTCCATAATCAGATTGAGAGATCGATAAAATAATGGGACGGTGATCGGAGTGTTCCGGGTTAAGAGCCATAACAGAGGCCATAGGCCATTGATCTGCAAACACGTTGCATACCAAAAAGCGGTCCAATTTGCTTTGCTTATGACCTTGATTACCAATGTACGTAAATCTAGCCCCTCCCATCGGAAATTCAATAAGGTTACCCTCCTCAATAAAACTGTTAAATTTCTCGGCTTGTGACATAACAAAATCGGAATTGAACCTCTCACTTTGGTAGCGGACCTCATTAAAGTCGCCCATAAAAACCCACAGACCCGGAAAGGATGACTTAACTTGCAAGAGAGAGTTCCAGAGATCACTGCGAGCGGTTGGGTCGTTGGGCGCATATACGTTGACTACGTTGATGAGAGCACCATTTGACCTTAAATTACCGGATACAATCATAAAATGTCTATTTTTGACCACACCGGTTTTGACAAAAATAGATGGGTTCCAAATGCACCATAGTCCCCCTGACCTCCCATTTGACGGAACCATATCAGTCTCAAAGCATGACTTTCCCCAAAATTGCCCAACCTTAAACATTGTAAGATTTTCAACCTTAGATTCTTGAATGGAAATAAAGTGAATTCCATAGCTTGTTTTAATTCCTTTTACCCAGTTGGATTTTTGGGGATGGCCAATACCCCGAATATTCAAAGAAAGGCAATTCATTGATTAATCGGCTTACCTCCTTCACCAATAATAGCCTCTCTCACCTCCTTCTCAAATCCTTGTAAGATGAAGCCCGTGACCAAGCCGACTTGCATTGTAGCTTCCACTTCTGAATTAACCGGGCACTCCTCAATTAAGTTTCTCTGCTCCGAATCCCCATTACTATCGGAAATTTGGTCAGCCTGGTCGTGACCTTCCTGGTCGCCCGGCCGTGGAGCCGAAGTCACCGCTTCATTGAGATCTGGAACTGGCATCGCTTCCGTTTCTAAGGGTTGAGGTCTGCACCGGAACTCAGAATTAAAGGAAACTGGTATCTCTTCCGTGTTTGGAGGTTGGGGATTGCGCCCGGACTCGGAATAAAAAGGAATTGGGGGAGGCGGGCTACGCAGGATTCTGGGCCGCTTCCTGGATCTGCGTTGCTGGAGTTGGCCCAAACTATTACCTTGGCCCATATTAAAAAAGAGAGATGGTTGCTGATCCAAACATCCCTTGCCCACATTAATAGAAGACGGTTGTTGTTCCACCCCGCCATCCGCATGCAGAAAGTCATTATTGTAATTGTCAACAGGTGTATTGGGATCCGCGTGCATGGCATCGTTTGAGTTACGTGTATTGGGATCCTCGTGCATGGCATCGTTTGAGTTTCCTTCCAGGACTGAGTTCTCTTCCCCTGTAGTCCGGTCGTCTTCTACGGCGTGTCTCCGATCAGGAGAAGTTGGGACCGTGTCCATCTCCTTGCAAAACTCGGGGCACCAATCATCCTCATACTCCGATATCCAAGCCGTAAATTTCGTCGTTTGCCAGTTGATAACAATTTTTCCCATATTAATACGTACCCCCGATTGCGTTAGGACTAGACACCTCCCCACAGAATTATCCGACGTCATCCATGAAAATTGAGATTGTAGTACTCGCATACCAGTAGATTCAAGTATTTTCTCATACACCGAACTATCCCGCAATATAATGGGCACACCAAGAATTCTGACTTTCGCTATCCTTTCGAATGGAACGGGTTGCCCAGACCAAGCTTCCGCCAACGAAAACAGATTCTCCCACAACGAACGCTTCTCGTACAGAAAGTCTTTCACTTCTTCCGAACTTTTCAGAGTAATGAGAGCATACAAGCCCCCCACATATGCTAGAGCAGCCTTCGGGTATCCTGCCTTTGCTACCAATGATCCAAGACTCTGCATCGTGTTTATGTCTTTAACATTCACCAATATTGATCGACCCAAGCAGTGTTTAGAGTAGGATGATGGTTGTTCATTCAAGTTAAGGATACACACAGTAGTCCCCTGCAAATTTGTTTGATCCCCAACGAAAGCCTCCTTGTATGACCTACCCTTGTTGACAGGTTGCCACTTAGGCAACGGTGTTGTTGTAGTAACCTTGGGAGTTGAGTTGTCGACCTTCCGGGTATCTGTAGGCGATGTATGAGTGTAGTTTATCGGCCGGTGAGATCTATCGAATCTTGCCAAATTGACCGAAACCTTTGCCCCGTCCCATTTCACCGTATTTAGTTGGCTCTCCATGCGGTATGGGTCCCGAATACCATTGAACTTAATGAAGCCAAAGCATGATTTCTGCTTGTCTTTCTTTTTGGCCATGAATGAGTCAACCAAATCCCCGAAGCCTTCAAACATTCTCCATAGCTTATTTGCTGAAGTTCCTTCGGGAATGTTTGATACGAAGAAAGTCGTGACCGATGGATGATCAGCGAAATGTCGATGGTAAGTGTTGGGTTTCTTCTTCCTGTTGGATACTGTCTGCCAGCCAGCCTCGTCTCCTTCCCTGAAATCTCCGGCGACGCTCCGACCTTTGCCTGTTCGGCTCCTTTGTTGATGCTCCATTTTGAAACAGTTAAATACGCATATGATCCCTGATTTGGGGAAAAAACAGGTTTGGGTAAATATAAAAAAATATATGTTCACATATTAACTTTAATTTTGTAACGATTTTGAGTATAAAGGCTAATTTCCGTTAATGTTTCTATTAAACTAGGGTGAAATGTCAGTAGCGAAACCTATTGCTTTACTTACTATTCTGCTTAATTAGGGTGAAAAGTTAACCATTGTATCCAAACTCCTTACGACATTGAAAGTTAGTATTTAAATCTGTTACTTCTTTTAGATGCCTCCAAGCGGGATCTTAAACGCTCTATTCGGGTTCCACGAACACGACATCCCAAGATGGCTACTAGCAACAACATTCCTCCTAGTCGTCTTCAGCTGCCTAAGCAGCTTCCAAATCTATTCCATGCCGGTCTTCGACAACTTCGAAGCCAGCTACACGCACCGCACGAACCGCCCATGCTCAGTGTGGGTGCGATCAGGCTTCCGTGTGGTCTACGGGTTCATCAACTTCTTCATCGGGGTCGCACTTCCGTTCCTCTCGAGCCTAGCCGGGCTGCTCGGAGGGCTAACACTCCCGGTCACGTTCGCGTACCCGTGTTTCATGTGGG
Source organism: Flaveria linearis (assembly GCA_024085815.1). Taxonomy (NCBI): domain Eukaryota; kingdom Viridiplantae; phylum Streptophyta; class Magnoliopsida; order Asterales; family Asteraceae; genus Flaveria; species Flaveria linearis. The sequence continues at coordinate 20,203 of JABSNV010000520.1, read as the reverse complement.
TGCTGATCAAGAAGCCCACAAAGTATAGCTTCAATTGGTACTTCAATTGGTCACTTGGGTGGCTTGGTGTGGCGTTTAGTGTTGCATTTACTGTTGGTGGGATTTGGAGTATTGTTGATAATGGGTTAAAGCTTAAGTTCTTTAAGCCTGCATGATTGTGGTTTTGGTTTTTGTGTTAGTTTTGGTTATGATTTATGTAAGCTCGTGATAAGTAGTAAAAGTTTTTGGTATGTGTAATCTGTAATGTATGTTGGAATTAGTGAATATTTTCTTGTGTTTGGGTTCATATATGGTGTAATTTATGGAATTTGTTTTCTATAATGGGATTATATAAACGAAGGATATGTTAATTGCAAAGACAATATTAAGCTTTAAGAGTAAGTTAAAGCTAAGATCTTAGTTTTAATTATTAGTTTTTAAAAGTTAGACGGATTGTAGTGATTGACATTAATTTTTTAGTTAAAGTGACACGTAGATATCATTGTAACATAATTGATTTCACTAAAAACTCCTTCAAATCAAATGTAGTGGTTTTAATTAATTGTACTGATTACTAAATTACTTTTTTATTTAATATTCAATAAATATTATCGTTTTAATTGAATAAAATCACACAATAAAATACTATAATATTTTAATAAAATAAAAGTTATTAGGATATATAAATAAAAGACGGCATTTGAAATAAGAAAAAAATATTTGAATTTGCTCGACTAAAGTTTTTCAATAAAATAAAAGTTATTAGAATATATAAAGGTTTTTCAATAAAATAATCTTGCATCAGACGGTCATGCGCCTCCGCAAGATCCCGTTCTAGTGGTTGTTGTCGTCTACGTAGTTTCGGTCGTGACGTTTGAACGTGCTCGACTAAAAATTTTACCGCCACTCGAACACCTTCAACAACTATCGCCTCATCCACCACACAAGAACCTAAATCTTTAAGTAGTTGGTTCATATTCTAAAAAATATAAGAAAATTATTGAGTGAATTATGAAACAGTATAATCAAAAGCATTTGAAAATATTAAAAACATTAAAATACATACATACATACATACATATATATATATATATATAAGCATCACAGTCGATGAAGTTAAGAGAGCTTTGAATAAAATGGGAAGGGCTAAGGCGGTGGGGCCAGACAACATCCCGATTGAAGTGTGGAAGTGCCTAGGAGATGAGGGCCTACAGTGGCTAACGGATTATTCAACACCATCTTTAAGACAGGAAAGATGCCAGAGCAGTGGAGAAGCAGTGTCATAGTCCTCATATATAAGAAAAAAGGAGATGTCCAATGTTGCGCAAATTACAGGGGAATAAAGCTATTGAGTCACACGATGAAGCTATGGGAAAGAATTGTTGACACGAGAATTAGACGAGAAACTCAGATAGCGGTAAACCAATTTGGATTTATGCCAGGCCGCTCTACAACAGAAGCTATACACGTCATAAGGAGGATAATGGAGAAATATAGAGAAAAGAAAAGAGACCTGCATATGGTATTCATTGACCTAGAAAAAGCATATGACAGTGTGTCGCGGAAACTCATCTGGGAAAGTCTACAACTTAGAAAGGTACCAGAAAGGTATATCAAAATAATAAAGGATATGTATGACGGGGCAAAAACATGTGTACGAGCACCTGTCGGAGACACAGACTACTTTCCGGTGGAATAGGACTCCACCAAGGATCGGCATTGAGCCCATTCCTCTTCACAGTAGTGTTGGACGAGTTGACCAAGTCTATACAACAGCCAGTCCCATGGTGTATGTTGTTTGCGGATGATATTGTCTTAATATCAGAATCTAGGACGGTGCTTAACGAGAGATTAGAACAGTGGAGAGCAGCAATAGAACGCAGGGGCTTAAGGATAAGTCGCTCTAAGACAGAATACATGCATTGTAACTTTAGTGGTGAGGCCGAAGAGGACACCCAAATCAGTATCCAAGGCATGGCGGTCCCCCGGACGTCTAGGTTCAAATACCTTGGCTCGTACGTACAGGAAGATGGAGAGATACACAGCGATGTAGCACACCGTATACAATCAGGATGGTGCAAGTGGAGAGCAGCATCAGGGATTTTGTGTGATAAGAGGTTCCCGGCAAAACTAAAGGGAAAATTCTACAGAATGGCAGTACGTCCAGCTATGTTATACGGCACAGACTGTTGGGCCATAAAGAAATCGCACGAGAGACAAATAGAGGTCGCAGAAATGCGAATGCTGAGGTGGATGTGTGGACACACAAGATTGGATCGGATAAGAAACGACGTCTTTCGCCAGAGGCTAGAGGTGGCGTGTATCACAGAAAAAATAAGAGAGGGAAGATTAAGATGGTTTGGGCACGTCAAGAGGAGAACGATGGCAGCACCAGTCCGAGCAGTAGAGAACATCACCTTAGAGGGTAGGAGGAGCAGAGGTAGATCTAGGTTGACTTGGGACGAGGTTATTAGGAGAGATATGATGGACTTGCATCTCTCTGAGAACATGATCGAGGATAGAAGTGAGTGGAGGCGTAGAATTAAAATTAAGGACTTTTAGTGGGTTTTGTGGGTGGGAAGGGTATACGGTGACATATGGCCGTACCCCACACGTTAGGTGTAGTTTTCCTCACTATCCTTTTTGGGTGTTACATGCGCATTATCTAATTCTTCTTGTGATATATATCATTGTGTTATATGCTTCGTATTATGATGGTTATTGCCTTTGTTATGCTTTGTTATATGCTTTGTATATGCGTTGTATTATGATTGTTATTGTTATTGCCTTTGTTAATGAGTCGGGGGTCTCTTCGGAAGCGGTCTCTCTATCTTTCTAGATAGAGGAAAGACTTGCCACCATATACCCCTCCCAGACCCTGCTCTTCAGCGGGAGACACTGGGTATGTTTGTTTGTTTATTATATATATATATATATATATATATATATATATATATATATATATATATTTTGAGTAGTTGGTTCATATTCTAAAAAATATAAGAAAATTATTGAGTGAATTATAAAAGAGCATAATTGAAAGCATTTGAAAATATTAAAAACATTAAAATACATATATGTAGACATTTTTTAGTATGACACTGTTAAAATGTTGGCAAAATTGTAAAGGACTTCAATTTTAATATAATTGTAGTGGCATTGGGATTATATAGGTTTGCCACATCACCATGTTTAAGCCTGTTTGCTTCCACTACAAGGAGTCAGCGTGGCTCATGAAGGACTTTAAACAGTGCTCAGGTGAGGTCGTTAACAATTTTAAGGAGGTTTAGCAAGTGTGTGAAAGGGAGCAAATAATTTTTTTTTTTTGAAGTGAGTTCAGTTAAACGAGAGAAATAACGTAAGATACACATAACATGTAAATCTTGGGAGGTCATGAGTTCAAATTGTAATTTGAGCAAAAATGCTTATAGTTAAATCAGTAGGTTTTCTCAACAATAAGTTTTCTTTTAAGAGGTTAGGGGTTCTCTAATTACGTAAAAAAAAATGAGGGAAAGTGGATCATGTGACTTATCCAACTTTGCATTTCCCTATTTTTGTCTTTGCCCTCCTACCCTCTTTAGAGGTGGCCAAAAAAACGAGTTCGGAAACCGGCTCGGCCGGAAAAACCGAAACCGGTTTGGGGCCCAAACTAATTTGGCCCAACCGGCCCGAACCACCGGTTCCTCCCCCGGTTTTCCATTTCGAATTTACAACCGGTTTTTGAATCGAACCGGTTCAAAACTGATTTTCAAACCGGTCCCAAACCGGTTTTCCAACCCGGTTCCAAACCGGTTTTCCAACCCGGTTCCAAACCGGTTCCAAACCCGTTATTACATGTGCCGCTGTTTTAAACCCTTGTTTAAATATATCGGGGGTTGAAACTTTACTTGATAAAATTACTTTTCATTTGGATTTAGAAGTTCGTAACCCAACGTATAGTCAAACTTTAAAAGCTACTTTTAACAAACATTTTTAACAAACATTTAGAACAAATGTATGATATTTATTTATTAAAATACGGGGAAACATCACAAATCCATGACGCTTTAAGGCATGCGGCAAATGCCGAAACTTCGAATGATCCAATGTTTGATTTATATAATACTTTAAGGGGTGAATGTAATAAACGTCAATGTGGTAACACTCTGAGTAGTGAACTCGGGAGGTATGGTCTTACAAACTTTTTATCGACCATGACTCCACAAGATTTTAAAAATTTTGACTTGTTGGCTTGGTGGAAAGGTAAGGAAGATCAATTTCCCATCCTATCCACCATGGCCCAAGATTTACTAACCGTCCAAGCTTTCACGGTAGCTTCGGAATCTGTTTTTTCTGTTAGTGGCAGAGTTATATCAATAAGACGTACTAGACTCACTCCACAAGCGGTTGAAATGTCAATTTGCTTGAAAGATTATTTGGATGCCGCGGAAAGAGTACAAGACAACGCTCACTTGAATGAGAATTGAAATACGAAGCAGAGTTATACGAGGACGAGGTAGAGAGCGGATTAACACCAGGAATGACTGATGATGAAGCGACATATGATGACTACCTTCGTAACAGTTCCGGTTCTATGGCGAGGAATAAACGTACAAGTATAATATGGACGAACAAAGAAACGACTATGTTAAATGTTTAGTTTTAAAATTGTATATTTTTTATAAATTTTATAAATGTACAATTTTATAAATTTTATAAATGTTTAGTTTTTAAATTTTATAAATGTTTTATATACTTTGTTTGTGTTTAAAATTGTATATATATGTTTATAAATATTTTAAATTGTTTAAATGTTTTAATTTGTTTAAATGTTTATATATGTTTATAAATGTCATAAATTGTTTAAATTATATAAATTGTTTTATGTTTTAAATGTTTTAATTAAAAGTTTAAAATTTTCTTTGAATTAAAAAAAATCCAAATTTTCCAAAAAAAAAAACGGTTTGGGCCGAACCGGTTTCCAAACCGACCCAAACCGGTTTGATAGGGTTGGGTTTTTATGGTTTGGAACCGGTTCCAACCCGAACCGGTTTGGACCCAAACCGGTTTTGACCAACTTTGACCAAACCGGTTTCGGTGTGAAACCCGAACCGGTTTGGACCAAAAACCCGGTTTGTACACCACTACCTCTTAGGATCTAGAACTAGCATCGCTGGGTTTCATAGACTGAACGTTTAAGGAAACGTTCATGAATAGTTGGACAGAAAGTTCAATTACATTGTCTACTTAATAAACAAAAGAACACGTATAAAATAATTTTTTTCATTTAATTATACGAACGTACATAAACAAATGTCAAGTTCTTTCTTTACTATTCTGACCCTTCTAGTTTAGCTTAGCTCAAAAAAAAACATATCGACATATTAGACCTTGAGATTACATTTTGTAACGATTTAGCCTCTAACAATAACTCTATTAGTTCTTATGTAAGTAACTAAGTATAAAGGAATTTTGGTCCACTTATATATTGGGAGCTATTTATGTAAATTATAATATTCTTTTTTTTTTTAATTTAAGGAACTATTATGCAATTACTCAAATTTACAAAAGCAACCCTTCAAATTTACAGAAGCAACCCTCAATCCTGTTCTTTCCACTCTATTAAACGAGGTTTTTATTCATATTTTAAAAAAGTATTTGTATTTTTATTATTTAAAGTCGGTTATTGTTAATCTTTGTATTACAGTTATTGTTAATTTTACTTATAGACGTTAGGAAAAAAAGAAGTACAAAAATCGAACGATTTTGAAAATCAAAATAATTAAAAAAATGTTTTTAATCAAACAAACAGTTTAAAAGATGAATACTAAAAAAAGACATTAACAAAAACAAAAAGGTTTAAAAAAAGTTAAAAAAATAATCATATATTAATTAAAGGTTTAAAAATGAAGTAATGTTGAACAACTGAACAGTTTTTAACAAATGAATAATTTAAATAACCGAATGATTTTGAAAAAGAAGAACAATTTTAACAAGTTAGAAAAACGAATGACTTAAAAACGATTATTAAAAACAAAAGGTTTTAAGAAAGATGTGTTTATTTGTATATATAAAATGTATTTTGTTAAATAAAAATTGTAGAAATACAAAAATAACAATAATAAAATTCAAAAAAGTAACTTTTTTTCAGATATGCAAATAAAAAACTCATTTAATAGAGAACAAAGAATAGGGTTGTGTCATACTCCGTTGACCGGGTCTGGCCATGACCGACTGATATCATTACAATGCAACGAAAATAAATATATTTAAACTTAATCATTTCATCATTTCAAATATCCACAAGTTAAATTGTCTAAAACTTCAAGTAATACATATTAATTTAATTGTTCATAGATAATAAGGTGGATAGGACAGTGCCTAAGTCTCCAAGGGTTCATCTAAGACGACATCTATCCTTTTAACACCTATAAATTAAACTTCACCTGAAATACACATCCAAAATATGTCAACATTATGTTGGTGAGTTCATAAGTTTAAGACACGTTACCATTCATGACAGATATAATATTCAATAATTTGATAATGACAACAACCATAATATAAATACCATGATGTACTATAGATGTATCACAATCAAACCTAACCCGGACTTTCTCGCCCGAGTACTAAGATACCCCCTAACCCGTTACTACTAGATGGTTGGGTTTAAATATGCCCTGCTAAGCACGGTTAATTGGCACCAATTTGTGACATAACGATTATTAAATCTCAATGGGGGGTTTCCCTACATAAAGGGCCCATTGTGTGCGGGGATTCCTTTAAATAGTACTATCCATAAATCACGCGACTCCTAATGGAGTTAATGATTGTGCTCCGTTCGGGGACAAGAGCAGGTAGTATTGCACCACAATAATGTAATAACCAACGAGTATGTATTTCACCCCAAAAGTTTTAAAGTAAAAAGAGAGTTCATGAGACTCACACGTGGTTAATCACGTGGTTGTTTCAAAGGTTTGGATGCTACCGACCGTGAGGGTTTCTATGTTTATTTCAAATGAATAAGTACTATTATTAAGGGATCAATTAAGCCCAACCATCATGTTTTGTATTTGTATTCTCTTGGTGTGTGTTATATTACATATGTGTAATCTTAATTTAGGTCCTTGAGTTTTGGTTAGTATCTTTATTTTACTTAACATTAGGCCATTATCTTGTAAGTTCTGATTATTTTTGTTCTTATAGGTGTGGTATAGTCCCAAAACAGCAAGGTTTCAAAAATTGTTAAGATTGGTCCCTCAACTTTGCTAGATTTACATTTTTGGCCCTAAAGTTTAGGATTTTGCGCTATAATTACTTATAATGGTTTTTATAATTTTAGTGGATTAGGCTACTATAATAAGTTGTTTTTTATGCTATTTGATCTATCTTAATGGTTTCAAGAGCTTGTTTTCGGTTTAAGTGTTTTATGGAGTTACATTTAAATACTTTCTTATGTGAGGTCGTTGAATGGCCCAAATGAATGTTTTGCCTTAAATATAAATTGTTTAAATAATAATTGATCTCTGAATGGTTAATGGTATGGCTCTAGTATTGATGACTTACTTATCATGTTCTTGGATGTGTATCGTATCGCGATTCAGGTATGTTGGTAATGTGAGATTAAATCCTTGGTTTTTATATTAATTTTTATTTGTGATTAAGTTGTAAGATATATTCTACTGGAAAATCATCAATTTCAAGAGAGAGTGGAGAGTGTTTTGTGGGAGTTGTGGTTTAAAATGCAAGTGGAGATGGTAGTGTAAAAGGGGTTCAGCCGAGAGGGTTTCTAGGGGGGAGGCTTGGGAGTATCAAATCTTGGATTCTATAAGATTATGGCTGATATTTTGGGGGATTATGGAAACTAATGCAAGTCACTAGGCCCCTAAGTGAACCCTTCATGCATTGGGTGACTTGGGTGGTAATCTGACCAAGCTTAGATGTATATTTTTTTAATAAAATCTTCTTATTCTTTTACAAATTAACCACATATGGGATGATATGTATGTGTGTATGATCTATTTTATTTAGTAGCAAGATTATGGTAACATTTATTTTACTAGATGATCAACTGATTTAATGTAAGGTTTTATAGGATTACCATTGTAAATTCAATTTTATTTTGTCACAAGGTTCCTATGTTAGTTAATTATGCTTGTATGGGTTCTTACTATTATTGTTATTATTATTATTTAAGTTAATTGTTGCAAGAGGATGTCATGTTGTTTTGTAAAAGTTCAAGTCTTATAATATTTAATAGTTTCTTTATTTATATGATTTAAACTTAGGAGATCATAGTTTATTATTGAATTTAATGCCTCGTATTTATAATTTAAAAGGTTATTTTGGTTAAGTTTTGTTAATGATATTAAGTGATATTAGTTGTTATGGTCTCGCTTAATTGTTTTGCTTTAACGAATCGGGGTTAATGGTTTTAGTATTTTGATATTTGTTAGAGTTTTCACGTGCTTAATTTCTAAATCAAAGTTCATTTAGTAAATTCTTATTTTCTAAGGTATCGGGCCCGAGGCCCACATAGTCGGTTCAACATGCCCTATAAAATGATAGCCCATTGGCCCATACTGGTTATGCGGGTCGATGCCCATTAAATTATATGACCCAATGGCCCAGTTAAGGTTCGATGGGCCCAAGCCCATTTGGGTGAGTGTATTGGTGTGGGCTTAACCCCAAGGCTATTAGGCCTAATTCATGGCCTCCTAAACCGGGTTTGGTGTTAAAGTATAAAGTTTTTAAAAAACAATTTAGATCCAAAAACCAGAGTTGTCACAGTTTGGGTGTTGCTTTTGTTTATTTGAGTAATTGCATGATATATAACCGCATAAATATTTAAAAAACTAAAAAACTTGTAAGTCATATAAATAGCCTTTGAGGTGTAAAAGGATTAAAATACCATTATAGTTAACAAAGATAACTAACATAGTTATGGTTAGGGGTCAAATCCGTTACAAAATACAACATCAAAGTTTATATATCAAAAGATTTTTTAAAGCTTAAAGGTTAAACTGCTAAATCATAGGGGTCAAAAATCAAAATAGTAAACAAACAAACAAACAAACATACCCAGTGTATCCTGCTGGAGAGCAGGGTCTGGGAGGGGTATATGGTGGCATGTCTTTCCCCTATCTAGAAAGATAGAGAGACCGCTACCGAAGAGACCCCCGACTAAAGGATGTGACACTAAAGGATATTTGACGGAGAAGTATTGATGTGTGTGGCACTGCTATGGGTATAAATAGGGGGAATGGATATGTAAAAATCCCAATATTATAAATTAACACTCTAAGTTTTTATATGTGGCGTATAGCTCCATACGCGTCGTATAGGGTGGATCATATAGTCCTATACGGAGCGTATAACCCCTCTGATAACCCCCTGAGTTTTTTCTCGTGGTCATTGTCAAAATTTACTATACGCGTCATATAGCCCTATATGTGTCGTATAGGGCTATATAGGGCGTATAGTCCTCTGACAGCCTCCCTTGAATTTTCCTCGTTTTCACTGTTTATAACCTTATAAGCCGCGTATGGTGTCATATGAGGCGTATGTTAGATGTCGATTTATAATGTGTGGTGTCTGTATCCCTAAATAATTTACTTTAAGCCCCAATAATAAATAAAAATATTTAGTATTCAAGCAAGGTTACAAAAATGTAAAGATGACCAACAGTGAATCAGATGTTTTCGAGTGTGGAAAATGTGTACTAAACTTAAAAAAAATAAAATACATAATAAACTAATAAACTAAGAGGATGCAACTTGGCATTTGCCCTTAAACTAATAAACTAGCAAAAAAAAAAGAAGTTGCCTCAAACTCCAAAATGCTAGAAGTTGAAGTTATCTAGTAGAGATTTAAGTCGGTAAAATGCTAGTTATGTAATTTTTTTTATAAAATCAAAGAATTACTATTAAAAAATCTAATAAACTTTAACAAAAAAAAGTTAACTGGTTTGAGATGTAAACATTTTTTGTAAGGATGGGGTTATTGTAAAAACAAAAGAAAAACTAAAAAGGATAAGAAATATTATCTATTAGATTTTAAATTCAAGAGCTAAGAAATTCGATAGCATAACGGTAAATAACTTAAACTTTAAATGATAAACTAAGAGTATTTTAGTCTTAACTATATTTTTAAGTTTCACCGTTTTTTTAAACGCTCATAACTTTTACGTACAATATTATTATTTTTTAAAGTACACCAAAAAAACAAACTTTTTTTAATCTTTAAAAAGTCTATAATTTTAATACATAAAAAACAAAGTTTTTTTCACGTTATTTCAAATCATTGTGTAATATTCATTAGTTTATTGTGTACTATTCCTCAACTCATTGTGTAATATTAGGTCATTATTTAATATTTATTAAATTATTGTGCCTAATTTTAACCATTTTGTTATGTATTATGATTTTAAAAATTATGATTTTCAAATAAAACAGTATTAAAAATGAAATTTTTTATGTTTTTCAGTTCATTGTGTAATCCTAATCAGCTTATTGTGCAATCCTTATCAAGCAGCTAATTGTGTCTATTGTTAATAATCAAGTCTAGTGCTAGTAATCGTGTTATCCATTGTGTTTAATGTTAACCATTGTAGTTTTTAAAATGGAGATTTTCAAATAACAAATGGTGAATGTATTTTATATTTTTTTCAATTTATTGTGTAATATTGATGAGGTCATTTTGTAATCATCGTTAAGCGGTTCACTGTGTCTATTGCTAATTATCGAGTCTAGTGCTAGTAATCGTGTTACCCATTGTATCTAATGTTAACCATTTTTTCAAGTTTATTGTGTAAACTTTAAATGTATTTCTCATCAGATAATTGTGTAATCCTAATCAGTTCAGAAGCTTATAACGATCTGATGAAATTACACAATGAGTTTAAAAAACGTGAAAAAACTTTATTTTTTAATTAACACTACACACGTTTTAAAGATTAAAAAATGCTCGTTTTTATGGTGTAATTTAATAATAATAATATTAATAATAATATCATATGTAAAAGTTATGAATGTCTAAAAAAAGTAAACTTGAGAAGGAGAAAAATTACTAATATTACCCCAACCTAATTTGATTAAAGAATACGTGTCAATATCTTAATTCTTTTTACACTTTTTAGTTTTAAAATAATTTGTAGAGTAAATTACCATTTGCAAACCTGACTTTTGTTCATTTTGACCGTTTGCATCCCTATAGTTTCAAAACCTTGAATCGCCCTCTATGCTTTTAATTTTTTCCTTGTTTGTATCCCTGTGGGTAACGCCGTTTGCATCCCCTTCATTCTTTTCCCCTTCTTTCTTGTAAGGGTTTCTTTTATCTCTTTTAAAACTCATTTTCACTTTACATTCTAACCATCCACTGAAGCAAAAATTATGATTGTAATTCAAGAATCAAACTTCATCATCATCTTCAACTATTAGCTGATCGTGGCCTTAAACCCGTTTGAAAGATGGTTGTTCCTACCTAGTATATTCGTGACATAGATGATCCAGTGTTTAATCCAATCGAAGTTTATAGTATGTTTTCTTTAAATTCAACATAAATTAGGAGCTTTATTTTAGTTTCAGTATGTTCTAATATTATAGTATACATTATTACAGCTAATGAGCCTACTTATTTTACACTTGAAATCCATCATGATGGAGAATTTGTGTAGTTCCCAGAAAGAATGTATGTGAAGGGCAAAGTTTCATACGTGGACATGGTAGACATTGATGTGTTTTCAACCTATGATGTTGATGCCATGATGGAAGAGTTAGGTTATGATGGGGATGAGGTAATGTATTACAACTTTAAGATTTTGGATCAGGACTTGGATTTTGGTTTAAGAGCTCTGGGTGGTGATATGGATGTACATAACATGCAAAATACATGCATATGTTTAAGGTGATTGAACTCTACATAGAACACAAAGTTACAAGGCTAAAGACCGATTTACAGTCTCCTAACCAAGGGTCAAAGGTGATAATCGGAGAGATTATTGATAGTGGACCATCTAATCGTTGCAGAAGACGATTACCACTTGAGTGGTTTGAACAGGAGGTTCCCCTACTTGTAGAGTCACAAGGTCTAGATCAAGGGGTAGAACCAATGATAAAAGCAGAAGGGGTTGGTCAGTTTGTGGATGCACAAGGGGTTGATCAGTTTGTGAATGCATAAAGGGTAGAACCAGTGATAGAAGCAGAAGGGGTTGGTCAGTTTGTGGATGCACAAGGGGTTGGTTAGTTAATGGATGCACAAGGGGTATAACCAGTTATAAAAGCAGAAGGGGTTGGTCAGTTTGTGGATGCAAAGGGGTTGATCAGCCGGTTGATCAACCTATCAATAATTCTATTGACATGTTGCAAAATGATGCTTTCTTATCTATTTTATAGAACCTTTTCGTACAAAAAAACTTGAGCAACAACATCAGCATTACAATGATTGTGAACAACAGACTGAGCCATAATATCAGCATAATAATGATTCTGGTGAACAGACTGAGCCATAACATCAACATAATAATGATTCTGGTGGATCTGTTAGTAGTGGATCTTCATCTGATGATGAAGATTTTATTGTAGATGTAGATAATCCTTTAGAGGATGTGGAGGTTGATATGGAAGAATACAGAACATTTGTTGACATGAATGTAGATGATCTGCTTGGAGATGATAACAGTGATGAAGATGATACTACAGAGGTTGATTTAGATAATTTTGACAGTGCAAGTGATGAAGACGTTGCTCCATCTCGAAGGGCAATTAAAAAGCTAAATAGGAAGAGCAGAAACTGAAAATCAGTTGTTGCATCATCATCATTCTATGTTGGTCAAACCTTTGAGAATAAAGAAGAGGTCAAGGACATTGTTAAGTCAATTGTTGTGCAAACTAGGAGGCAACTAGTATTTGTAAAAGATGACAAACTAAGAATTCGTGTGGTGTGTTATGGAAAAAATGTTGGTTCTTTTTATAGTGAAGAGCAAAATGGGGAATGTTCAAAAGCAAATTGGTCCAAAAGAAGGGAATCTGGTAAAGACAAAGGAGTTGGTAGTGGTGCAATAAATAATAACCCTGAAATGAAAAAAAAAGTTTTCACTTGTCACTTGCCCATGAAAACTGCATATATCAAAGCCCAATTCAGATGAGTTGTTTGTTGTAAAGACTTTTTTAGAAAGCATAATTCTATGCAAACAAGAAAGCTCAGGTTTTACATAGTTTCAGTGATTGCTAAAGAAGCAAAAATGGATGGTTAGAAACCATTTAACTGCCCCTGCAAGAGAGAAAAATGTACTCATTTAACTGTTCACATTAACGACGTCAGCCACAGGGATACAAACAAGAAAAAAATTAAAAGGATAGGGGGCGATTTAAAGTTTGAAATTATAGGGGGCGATTTAAAGTTTGAAATTATAGGGATGCAAACGATCAAAATGGACAAAAGTCAGAGATGCAATTGGTAATTTACTCCAATTTGTATTTGAAACTTTTCTATTTTTAATTGGTTTTAGATTATATAATCTCAATTATGCGGGTTTAGCATCCACCTTTTCACTTTTCTAATTTTTTTATATGTCAGACAATTGTCATTTTAAAATTTTACTACAAACTATCAAAATTCCAAAAGAGTTGCAAAACATCAATTCATATCACCAAAATTGAAGTGTCAAACTACTAAAACCAGCTGGTTTTTCTCGTTCCGTGAAACCATAACTAACAGCTCGAAATAAAATTATTACCATAAACCAGCCGAACTGACATAACATAAGAAAACAAAGGCGTGAAAATTTCAGTTTCTACGTAATCTGTGATAAATTTAATGTCAGTTTCTACAAGAGTAGTCCTTAATCAAAACATAGATGTCAATTTCCATCCCTCAAAGTTTTGTTTTGAATCATATCAAGCAGATGGTCTTTGACATGCAGAGAAGAGTTGCCAGCTGACTAGTGCCATAATTAAGGAGGTGAACAGTTGAAACCCAACAACTTCTGGTAAATGCCATCCTAACCCCCACCTTAGGTAGCTGCAATAATAAACAAACGTAATCGCAACGATTAATTTGATGAATCACATGAATAAGTTTTTCTATATTAAGAAAATAAAAACAGTACCTTGTGATGGAAGGCATTGTTGCCACAAATCCTGCACAGGCGTATATGATTGGAATCAATGTTTTGGGCTTGTTCTTCCTTAGCCACATCAAAGATCCCAATGCAGCAAGTGATAGGCTCAACATCTGGGTTCATCAAAACCACACATTCTCAGCTCTGTATTAACAAAAGAATACATGCATATACACAGGATGAGGATCCGGATAAAATCTGGTTTTGGTAACAAGTGTAAAAACTACAATATCTGGATGCTAGAAAAACAGTGCTATCAGTTTTATACATCAACATAAAGTTTTTACAACATTGTTGTTTTGACTCACTATTATGCACCATTTTTTATCAGTTATGAATATTTGATGACAAACCGCTACAAACGATGCAAAAGTACCCAAAAAGTGTGTGAATCATTACGCGCGCTGGGCTCGTTCCTATACTTCTTTTTTACCTTAAGCTTCCATCCGCTTAAAATACGTGCATCAGTGAATTATCTTACAGATTTTTTACCAAAATCAAATTTTATTGTATGCTATAGTATGTGTTTGTGGATACCACACAAAGGATAAAGTGCACAAAGTCTCCAATAGTCCATTAAGAAAAGATAAGTGTTTTAAAAACAAATTGTCTAAAATGTAAGGTTATATACGGCTTTATTTCATTTAAAATCAAATAATGAACTTTTTTAAATCCAATTTTATCAAATATTATGTTCCCACGGTTCTCCCTAACATGATCAGATTTCTCTTGTTTCTAGGAGGGTTTGTTGGTATTAATCTCTGAAGGTTTGGAAAATTGAATGCGTGGGGAGTTTTCTTGGAATTTGGCAGCCGCATAATTAGAAAATTTCCAGCAGACTTTTAAGAAGTTATTAAGTTTTATTACGAGTCTTAGTTTAATGGTTTAATTGATAGCTTGAACGTTTATCTTTCATTACTTTTTTGGCTTATCTAGTAACCCTGTTGTCAATAGCGGCTATAGCAACTGCTATAGCGTGCTATGCAGCTCATATACCATCTCCCACTATCTGTAAATAGCGACTAAGCAAAGACTTGTAGCGGGTTTTTTATTATTTTTTTTTTTTTTTGTAAATATGCGACTTAGATGATTAGTAATAGAATGTTTTAGCTATTTTGATGGTATTTGCTTAAATTTTCTACTACTTTATTGCTAAGCATGCTTATATAAACAAACAAACAAACAAACAAACATACCCAATATGTCCCACTGGAAGTAGGGTCTGGGAGGGGTAGGTGGTGGCCGGTCTTTCCTCTATCTTGGGAGACAGAGAGACCGCTTCCAAAGAGACCCCCAGCTCGACATCGATAACAACCAAATTGTAGTGTATATATCACATAATCATACATCACATAAGAGTTTTTTTTTTTTCATATGCATATTCATAAGCAAAATAACCAGATTATATTGCATATATCACATATCACATAAGCACTAGCATACGCAAAACAATCAGAATATGATGTATACCTCGCATAAGCAATTAAGCAATTAAGCATACGTCACAAAAGCAAACACACTAGCATTGAAACAGGTTTGAGACAAGGCAAGGAATAAGGCCGGTGAATTTTACTAAGATATTAACAATACTAATATGGAAGTTAGCACTAAGGCTTGACCTACATTGGACAAATAACGTTACCCTACACATCACGTGAGGACTAATGCATCAAGGCCCACTAGTAGTTCCTAACTTTAATTTACGCCTTCACGCACTCCTATCCTCGACCATGTGCTTGGAGAGGTGCAACTCTACCATATCCCGCCTAATCATCTCATCCCAGGTCAACTTAGGTCTTCCTCTACTCCTCTTACCATCTAAGGTGATGCACTCTACTGCTCTAACTGGCGCTGATATATGCCTCCTCTTGACATGCCCAAACCATCTCAATCTTCCCTCTCGTATTTTATCCGTGATACAAGCCACCTCTAGCCTCTGCCGGTGAATTTTACTAAGATATTAACAATACTAATATGGAAGTTAGCACTAAGGCTTGACCTACATTGGACAAATAACGTCACCCTACACATCACATGAGGACTAGAGTATCAAGGCCCACTAGTAGTCCCTAACTTTAATTTTACGCCTTCACGCACTCCTATCCTCGACCATGTGCTCGGAGATGTGCAACTCTACCATATCCCGGCTAATCATCTCATCCCAGGTCAACTTAGGTCTTCCTCTACTTCTCTTACCATCTAAGGTGATGCACTCTACTGGGTGTGAATGAAGCAAGAAGAGTAATGAGCAACAGTCCACGGTGATCTGAGAATGAAGTCTCCGTCTCTTGACGTGCCCAAACCATCTCAATCTTCCCTCTCGTATTTATCCGTGATACAAGCCACCTCTAGCATCTGCCGGAAGACGTCGTTGTGGAGGTCCCTCTTTTTTTCTCTGTATGAAGGTCAATGAAAACCATATGAAGGTCCCTCTTTTTTTCTCTGTATTTCTCTATTACCCTCCTTATTATGTGTATGGCTTCTGTTGTGGAGTGCCTTGGCATAAATCCAAATTGATTTATTGCTATGTGAGTTTCACGTCTGATTCTCGTGTCTATAACTCTTTCCCATAGTTTCATCGTATGGCTCAAGAGCTTTATTCCCCTATAAATAATTCTTAAATTTTGAGTGTAAATAATTCTTAAATTTTAGACTACTTAATCGCTAAACACGAAATAGCGGAAGCAATGACCGTCATTCACCACGTAGCATAAAGGTGGTTTGTCGCTATTTACTGCTATTTCGCTATTGACAACTATGTCGAGTAATGAGTTTGAGTTGGTTTTGGTTTGTTTTTGTGGGTTATTTAAAGGGTTGCAGGGTAGGTAATCAGAATGGGGTCAAGTATTTTAATTAATGAAAGTGTGAATCTTAGTTTTATCAAACAGTCTTCTGCTTTTTTCTTCCTGGTTGCAATTATTCCTGGGCTTTAGTGTTTAGATGCACTTTTTAAAAGTGGATTGAGACTAAATTATTAAGTCTCAAATAGTGTTTGAATGTGCTTTTGCCAATCGAAGTTGAAAATCACTGAATATTTTGAGTGTTTGACACATTACAATTTAATGAGAATCTAATAGTAAGCAGTAATAACACGGTCCATAACACATGGTATTTGAATGTGCTTTCATATGAAGTTGCAATCAAAAGACACCAAGGTGTTTGACAAATTGTGATTATTTAAGAAATAATGAAGTGATGGTTTCAGCATAATTATCTATCACAACAATAATGACCGATTATAAAGCGGCTTAAAATGTATTAACAAAACTCAACATACCAGATTTGCATTTGCTTCAAGGCCTTGCAAAATGTAATCCCAAGTGAATTCAAGCCCTCTAGCACCCACCCAAAGGGGTGCCAACCTATGCAAAACAGAATCCGCAAAAGCCCAACCTGCAAGTATGTACATATATGAATAACTATCAAAACTAATCCACAAAAATAACAAAACTAAGGGAGGCTGAAGTCAGTTTACAGTTTTGAAGATTAAAAACTATTTCACAAGAAAATAAGGAGACTACAAGTTGTAAGTCACTCACCAAGTCCAACTGCCTGGAATTTATGATTTTGAGAGATGTTCCGGTGAGTTAATTGAGTCAGGGCAAAGTAAAGCCCCGCAACATCTATAAAACCAATCAAAGCTTTCAACAATTCCTAATCACAAAGAAAGAATACAATAAGATTAAAGATAAAGTATCTAAATAAACTTGATAACAGACACAAGCACAACGAGACATATTTTGCCAATGCATAAGTCAACTACAAAATTAGAACAGCAAAAACATAAAGCCAAGGCAAAGATTAAACGAAATATGCATCTCAGAATGACATAGCCTGAAATAGTTTATCATTTAATCAATCACATTACTTGATAAAGGTTGGAACTTGGAAGATTAGTAAACACTAGTTGAGAAAAACTGTTTGGTACCCATTTAAACTTCTTAAACACTAAATTCAATAGTCCATAAGAAGCACAACAACTTCTTACAATAACACAAGAACTCTCATGGAGTGACATATTTAACACCAACACCAAATCACTACAAGAACATAAAAAATTAACAAATGTTACCTGAGAGGATCAAAAACATCACTTTCTGACACCTTAAGAAACGTAGCTAAGCAAACCAGCTGCCAAACAACCAAAAGAAATTGCACACTCAGTTAACAGATAAATCTTGAAGCAGACACTTGCATAAGTTGTAACCACAAATTCAGAGTAACTAACAAGTTACTGAAATCAAACCAGCAAATCATACCTTCACCAATGCTGTCACAAGATACACAACAGCAGTTTTAACAGAAGTGCCAAGTGTATCATACTCAGATCTGCAGCAGAAACAACACATAAGAACATGACTTTCCTAGCTTTTAATCAGCTAATTTCTTAATTATTTAGTTCAATTTATTAAAATAATTCCCTAACAACAATGATTCTTAAACATGCTTTCACAGATTCAACCAAATTTCCCTATAAACAAGGATCCCTAAACTCCCAAACCTAATACACAGATCAAAGAGCTTCAAAATAAACAAATCTCACTAAAATATCTATCATCAGATGCTACAGCTACAACATTCAGAACAAAATTGACGTTGATGGTGATGAAATTAGGTCAATTGGTGAAGAACAAACGGAGACTAACAGAGGATGGCGGAGTAGTAGACGGCGTGAGGGCCAAACGTTAAGATTGCACAGTTGAAGAAGTGAAACATCGTCATCGTTATCGTCGCCTGTGAATTCGAAGAAATTGAAAGATCTGAAGACGATGAGTTGTTGATGGAGTTGTTGATGGAGTTGATGACTAGTGTTGTATTTTCATCTGCGAGATCACGGTAACCCGGGTGAGGGTGATCGCACTGGAAAGGGGGTATATATTATTGGGTGTCTAAAGTCTAACACTCAAAGTTGATTGGGCTGTATTTTGGGGTTCACTAATGCACACAAAAGAAATGGCCTGTAAAGGTGGGTCCAGCCCATTGACATAATGTTTTTGTTAGTAAAATAGCAGGTAGAGCGTAGAGGTAGAGGTGATCATCATCATCATCATGATCATCATCATCATCATGATCATCATCATCATGATCATCATCATGATCATCATCATCATGATCATCATCATCATGATCATCATCATCATGATCATCATCATCATGATCATCATCATGATCATCATCATCGTCGTCCTCGTCATCGTCATCGTCATCGTCATCGTCATCGTCATCGTCATCGTCATCGCATCGTCATCGTCATCGTCATCGTCATCGTCATCGTCATCGTCATCGTCATCGTCATCGTCATCGTCATCGTCATCGTCATCGTCATCGTCATCGTCATCGTCATCGTCATCGTCCTCGTCATCGTCCTCGTCGTCATCATCGTCATCGTCATCGTCATCGTCATCGTCATCGTCATCGTCATCGTCATCGTCATCGTCATCGTCATCGTCATCGTCATCGTCATCGTCATCGTCATCGTCATCGTCATCGTCATCGTCATCGTCATCGTCATCGTCATCGTCATCGTCATCGTCATCGTCATCGTCATCGTCATCGTCATCGTCATCGTCCTCGTCATCGTCATCGTCATCGTCATCGTCATCGTCATCGTCATCGTCATCGTCATCGTCATCGTCATCGTCATCGTCATCGTCATCGTCATCGTCATCGTCATCGTCATCGTCATCCGTCATCGTCATCGCATCGTCATCGTCATCGTCATCGTCATCGTCATCGTCATCGTCATCGTCATCGTCATCGTCATCGTCATCGTCATCGTCATCGTCATCGTCATCGTCATCGTCATCGTCATCGTCATCGTCTCGTCATCGTCATCGTCATCGTCATCGTCATCGTCTCGTCATCGTCATCGTCATCGTCATCGTCGTCATCGTCATCGTCATCGCATCGTCCTCGTCCTCGCCTCGTCCGTCCTCGTCCTCGTCCTCGTCCTCGTCCTCGTCCTCGTCACGTCTCGTCCTCGCCTCGTCCTCGTCCTCGTCCTCGTCCTCGTCCTCGTCCTCGTCCTCGCCTCGTCCCTCTCGTCCTCGTCCTCGTCCTCGTCCTCGTCCTCGTCCTCGCTCGTCCTCGTCCTCGTCCTCGTCCTCGTCCTCGTCCTCGTCCTCG
>JABSNV010000202.1:0-60967 GCA_024085815.1 Flaveria linearis | reverse complement strand
TCCTCAGATCACTACCTGAGAGATGGGACACTTATACCATTGTCCTACGCTCCAGTGCAAATTGGAAACTCTATCTCTCACCCAACTTTATGGGAAACTGCTCATATTTGAGAGAGAGATAGAGCAAAAGAGGAAGTTTCCACCTCTGGCAAGCTCGTGATGACTTGTTCAAGGAAATGCTGCCTTGATAAGTCAGGAGTCTGAATATGCTTCATCAGAGAGTTCTTATGATGAGCATATTGATTTCTCTACCAACTCTGAACAAGCTTTTGTTGTTGTTAATAGTAGTTTAGGAGGCAGCAGTGATACTGGTGCTTTTGGATGGAAGATTTGAAGGGCATTCCAGATGATGATCTGGAAGAGATGGATATTTTGAGCCAAATGACATGATCAATATCAGATCTCAAAATTTCTACAAAAGAAACTGGTAGAGGAAATTCCCTGGTCTCTCTGGCAAAACCAAAGTTGGTTTTGACAAGAGCAAGTTGAGGTGTCACAAGTGCCAAAGGCTTGGACACTTTGCTAGGGAGTGTAGATCATCTGGATCTAACTCCTCTGACACCCTTTGTGACTTTTCCAAGCAATAGCTCACAGCACAGAGGGCAACCTTCTCAAGTTCTGGTCTTCCATCGCATGCACAGGCATCACCTGTATTTGTGCCTCAGGGGTATATGCCATACTCATACCCCTGCTACTACGTGCCTCAGCCCAGTCAAACTCAAGCACCTTCGGCTCAGCCACCACAGGCTCTTCCGAGCCTCAATCTTCCCCATCTCATCATCAAACACAACCTCAATAACACAGCTTCACCAGGAGTTGTTGATGGAGTAGTCTACCAGATGATCTATTAGTCAGGAACAACTACTCCAAGGTGCTGGTCAACATGGTGGTGATAGTCCTTTTGGAAATCTGCTCTGATGGCCCTGAGTCTATTGATGGGTTCATCCAATGCCTCATCACAGGTATCATCTGAGGCCAAGCCAAGCTTGTTCTGAATCATGCATAGCAGTATTTGCTTCTATTAGAGAAGCAAATGTAGCTTTAATAGATAAAAATCTTGAGCTAGAGCACACTATTTCCAAAAGAAAAGCTGATTTGAGGCTGCACTAAAAGAGAAAATGATGAGATTTACAAGCTTAAATGCCAAATCAAAGATGGTAAAGCTAGGGAAGATGTATTCTAGAGAAGTACAGAGACCTCAAGGAAACTCTTGCAAACACCCAAGTAGAGTGTGATCATGGGTGCAATCATGCAAGGGTTTTGAATGCTTCTTAGCAAGTAATCAGCTTCCAGTGTGAAGTTTGGGATTGGTTATAATCACACTGCTCCTCCTACAGATTTTACTTCAAGAGCAGAAGTTGAATCTGATGGAGAGAGCAATAACCAATCCTTCTCATCATGTGACTTACTATCTTCTGATTCAGCATCATCAGAGATAAAAGTCAGCATTAGCTCATGCAAAACCAATCAGCTGATGCTAACAACAGCTGTTGGTTCAAATGCTGACTGTCACATGATCAAAAGTTGATCAACTCAGTTGTTGTCTCTAGAAGTACTGAAAGTACTGGAGAGCAAGTGATAACACCTGAAGTTCAAACCTCAACTACTGCCAGCACTGAAGAGAAGAAACTGACAGTAGAAAAGGTTTGAAGACAACTAAAGAAGAGGTCAGAAAGCAGGTACTAAAGGAAGAAAACTGCCAGTACTGATAACAACAGCTGAAGAACAAGTCTTCAGCAGTTTCATCTTCTTTGGTTGATGATCAACATAAGATGAAGAAGAAGCCATGTGAGATATGTGGCTTGTTCAATCATCTTACTGATGATTGCTGGTACAAAAGGGTTCCAAACTCAAACAAAAGGAGGAAATTAAAGAGCAAATAAAGAAATGAAAATGAGTTGAAACCAAGTTTGTACTAGCAACATCAAAGCCTGAAATCCCTATGCCCAAAGCTAAATCTAAAAAGAAAGTAGGGGTTACTCAGGCAACAGCTGAGGTTGCTCAAAAGAAGATGGTGCAACATAGGAATCCATCATCAGCAAGTCTCAATGTGTCTGAAGAGTTGAAAGCTTTATCACAAAGTCAGACACAACTGTGATGATGGTTCAGCATCTAATGGGAAGAGTCAACCATTTAGATGCTCCTATGTTGAAACCACAGAAAAGGAGTCCAAGCCAAAGGGTTCCTCTTCTACACCATCTTCTTCACCTCAGGCTGTTACACATAACACACTGTTAGTGTTGTACCTATAGTTGAGAACAGACCCAAAACCAAACAGGTTTGGGTCTCTAAAACTAACTAACATGTGGTTATGATTGCAGGGTTCTTCAACATGCCAAAGAAGCATCTGGTATGTAGACAGTGGAGGATCCATGACATGACTGGAAGCAGCTCCCTTCTTAATGACTACTCTCAAGGAAAGAAGGGATTTGTCTCCTTTGGCAATGATGCAAAGGGTTACATCATCGGAAAAGGCTTTGTTTCCAATGGGGAAATAAGGTTTGATGATGTTAACCATGTGGAGAATCTCAAGTACAACCTCTTGAGTGTCAGTCAAATGTATGATAAAGGCCATGTTGCCCTTTCACAAGCCAGAACTGTCGGATTCTGTCATCCAAAGTTCTAATTTGATTGACAAGGTGTTGGATGAATACACTCTCCTGAAGGCCAGCAGGACAGGAAGAGTGTATGCCTTAGATCTTTCCAAAAGATAGATCTAAAAGGCCATTCTTGCCTATTCTCCAAGGCATCTCCTCAAGAGTCTACTCTATGGCATAGAAGGCTGGGGCATGTTAATTTCAAGAAATGAATCAGCTGATAAGCCATGGTTTAGTAAGAGGATTGCCTTTGAAGGAGTTCAAGTGTGAAGACAACTGCACTGCTTGCTTAAAAGGAAAACAACACAAAGTTTCATTCCCTTCAATAGAAGAACCAAAGTCCAATGCCTGCTTGCAGCTCCTGCACATGGATCTCTTTGGTCCTGTCGGAGTGATGAGCATGGCAAAGAAGAAATACTGCCTGGTAATTGTGGATGATTATTTCAGGTTTGTATGGACTTTCTTCTTGCACTCCAAGGATGAAGCAGCCAAGACAATCATGAACTTTGTGTTATTTATAGAAAACAGTATTCCCTACAGGACAATGGAACAGAATTTAGAAACCATACACTTGATGACTTCTACCTATCCAAGGGAATTAAAAGGCAGTTTAGTATTCCTAGAACTCCTGAGCAGAATGGAGTGGTGAAGAGAAAGAACAGGACTCTCATTGAAGCTGCAAGGTCAATGTTGGCCGACTCAGGGCTGCCACTGACTTTTTGGGCTGAAGCTGTCAATACAGCTTGCTATGTACAAAATAGAGCTTTAGTGAATAAGAGGTTGATGAAGACTCCTTATGAAGTTCTTCATCATTTGGCTCCTCTGATTTCATTCTTTAGAGCCTTTGGGTGTCCATGTTTTATTCTCAACACTAGCAACCCACTCCAGAAGTTTGCTAGTAAGGTGGATGCAGGGTATTTTGTTGGTTATTCATCAACTTGTAAGGCATACAGAGTCTTCAACTGTAGGACAAAGGTGGTTGAAGAAACTCTGCATGTTAAGTTCAATGAATCTCCAAAGGACAAGATTCCACAAAACCCTATGGAGTTGTTTGATCTGGACATACTGTAATATGTTCCTTATCAACCTCCAGCTGTTGAGCCTGTCAACAGTTCTCCCCTGGTGGTACTGATGACCTGCCTGAGTCCACTAAACTGATGCTCCTCGGTTTAGTGACAACCTGCCTGAGTCCACTAAACCTGATGCTCCTGTAGCTTCAGTAGTCCCATCCACAACAAATGCTGATGAGATTTCTGCATGCTCTACTTCACTTGAGCTGCCATCTCCTACATGGTTTCAAGAATCTCCATCACCATTTGTTGCTGCTGAAAGTCCTACCAACACTTGCACTGACATTATAGTCTATCAAGAGCTGAAGAATCACCCCACATCTCAAATCATTGGTGATATCAATGCTGGAGTTTCAACCAGGAGTCAATTGTCCAATTTCTGCTTCTATGCTCTTTTCATCAGTCAGCAAGAGCCAAAGAACTATCATGTTGCTTTAAGAGACAATGGATGGGTTGAAGCAATGCAGCTTGAGCTTCTTCAGTTCAAGAAACAGTAAGTGTGGAGCTTGTTCCTTTACCCCAAGGGAAGTGTGCAATAGGCACTAAATGGGTATTCAGGAACAAAACAGATGATAAGGGCCAAATAGTTAAGAACAAGGTCCAGGCTGGTTGTCTAAGGATTTGCACAAGAGGAAGGCATCGATTATGATGAGACCTTTGCTCCTGTGGCAAGACTGGAAGCGATCAGACGGTTCCTAGCCTATGCTGCTTTTCACAGTCTTAAGGTTTATCAAATGGATGTCAAAAGTGCCTTCTTGTATGGTAAAATAAAAGAAGTTTATGTGTGTCAACCACCAGGCTTTGAGGATAACAAACATCCTGATTGGGTGTATAAGCTTGATAAGGCTCTTTATGGGCTAAAGCAAGCTCCTAGAGCTTGGTATGAGACACTATCAACTTTTCTTCTCCAAAATACTTCACTAGAGGCACCATTGATAAAACCTTGTTCATCAAGACTGTGGGACAGCATAAGCTCCTTGTTCAAATTTATGTAGATGATATCATCTTTGCATCCTCTGATCCAAAGTTGTGTGATGAATTTACAATGCTCGTGAAGCAAAAGTTTGAAATGAGTGCTATGGGGAATTACAGTTCTTTCTAGGTTTGCAAATTAAACAAAGGGAGGATGGAATTTTCATCCATCAGTCCAAATACACAAAGGAGTTGTTGAATAAGTTTGATTTACAAACCTGTAAGCCCTGTTCTACTCCCATGAGCAGCATCACACAACTAGATGTAGATCAAAAGGT
The DNA here is from genome assembly GCA_024085815.1 of Flaveria linearis. Classification (NCBI taxonomy): domain Eukaryota; kingdom Viridiplantae; phylum Streptophyta; class Magnoliopsida; order Asterales; family Asteraceae; genus Flaveria; species Flaveria linearis. The sequence goes on along the minus strand of JABSNV010000202.1, from coordinate 56,050 downwards.
AAAGCGGTTGATGAAACCCTTTACAGATGTATGATTGGGTCCTTGATGTACCTCACAGCTTCTAGACCAGATATCATGTTTGCAACATGTGCCTGTGCTAGATTTCAGGCTGCACTTAAAGAATCCCATTTGATTGCAGTCAAAAGGATCTTTAGATATATGCAAGGTACCCAATCACTAGGTCTTTGGTATTCAACTAGGCATTCTTGCAAATTAGTTGCTTTCTCTGATAGTGACTATGCAGGATGCAAGGTCACCAGAAAATCCACTTCTGGTGGTTGCCAATTCCTAGGCAATTGTTTAGTTTCTTGGCAGAGTAAGAAACAAACTTCAATTGCTACATCCACTGCTAAAGCTGAGTACATTGCTGCTGCAAGTTGTACATCTCAGATACTCTGGCTTCAGAACCAACTTTTGGATTATGGCATTACAGAGACTAAGACTCCATTATTAATGGATAGTGCTTCAGCTTTTGCATTGTTAAAAATCCAGTCAAGCACTCTAGGACTAAACATATAGAGATCAGACATCATTTTATTAGGGATTGCTATGAAAAAGGTCTGATTGATCCAAAGTTTGTGCCTAGTGCTGATGAGCTTGCAGACATATTTACTAAGCCTTTAGATAGTGCCACATTTCAAAACTTGGTACTAAGTCTTGGTATGCTGCAGCTAGAATAATTTGACCAATACTGATGCTCTCAGTTCACAAGTACTGATGAGCATTGGTATGCAAAGGTCAAATATAAGTACTGATGAGTAATTTAGTCTTCAGCATTTTCACAACTACTGAAGACTAAAAGCTTGAAAACAACTGATGTAGTGAGGTGGATTACAACTACTGATGTACCATTTTCAAACAAATAAGTACTGAAGAACAAATTTTGTTCACAAGTACTGATGTGTAATCTTACACAAGTACTGAAGACAAAATTTGTTCACCAGCTCTGCAGTATTTCATCAGCACTTGTGAACATCTGATCACAAGAGCTGAAGGCATAAATATTCACAAGAGCTGAAGGGTCAATGAAACATCTGAAAGTCAGCCAAAGAGCTGATGAGTAAATGTGGAGGTCAGCATGAAACAACTGATTTGACGGAAACAGCTGATGAGTAAGTTTACTCTTCAGCTGATGCCAACAGCTGTTGTTTCATACCCAAACAACTGAAGGACAAAACCATGTCTTCAGTAGTTTCACAACTACTGATGACTAACACCAAGTCCTCAGTTGTTTACAACAACTGAAGCAATACCAAGTCTTCAGTAGTTCACAACTACTGATATCAGTAGTTTACAACTACTGAAGACTAACACCAAGTCTTCAGTTGTTACAACGTCTGAAGATGAAAACTAGGTCTTCAGTAGTTTTAACTACTGAAGACTGACAACAAGTCTTCAGCCGTTTACAACATCTGAAGAACAAACCAAGGTTTCAGTAGTTTCATCTACTGAAGACTAACACCAAGTCCTCAGATGTTACAACCACTGAAGGTTAAAAACCACGTCATCAGTAGTTTCAACAACTGATGACTAACACCAAAACCTTCAGTAGTTTTCTTTCAGCCTTTGCCATACCCTATAAATACCCAACCTTCAGAGCTTTTCATTCTCACTTGACCTAACTTTTCAAAAACCTCTGAAATTTCCATACACCATTAATGGCGGCCATGCAACTCAAACCTCGACCATCGGATATCGAGATTTTATTCTCATCTCACCAAATTGCCATTATGGCCTAAGTTTCACCATGCCGTCGATCTGATGACCGACTCACCATACCAAACGGCATTCCTTCTCAACCCCACCATATACACCGATTCCTTGGCGGAGTTCTGGACGAACATCACCGTCCAAACCGGAGAGAACGATGGCGAGGTCTCTCTCCGGTCCTCCGTCAACAACCACCCAGTGGTTGTCACTCCAGCTATTTTGCGCCAAACCCTAAAGCTGGAGGATGCCACCTTCCCAACCTCTTACCCAAAGGCGCCCTCGACCTATGCTTCACAGCCAACGACTATCAGGGCGACCTCTCTGCCACCACCTTGTTGAAGAAACACTTCCTAGATCCCCAACGTCTCATTTTTCACATGGTGAATGTGTGTCTGGCCCCCAAAACTTCTTCATGGGACCAGATGTCAACAAGGTGGCAACAGGTATTATTTTCTATCCTTGAAAACGACCTTTGAACTTAACAGATATTATCTTTTTAGAAATCAAGGATATGGCCACAAAAACCAGTTTCTAACCGGTGGATCTTGTATCCTCGTTTATAATGGCCATAATCGAGGACCAGCTTCAAGCTGAGGGACTTGTTGGCACTGGGGTCCCTGCCATGGCTGTTTTAGCCGAGGTATACTCCAGGCACAACACCGACCCACACCCTAAAACAGGCTGGCCGGCTGCGAAAACCCACGCAGCAGGAACCCACAGCCTCCACCTCCAAATCCAAAGTCCCCACCAAGCCAAAAACCAAAAAGAAGCCCATAAAGGCTACTCAGGGAAATGAGTCCCCTGAGGATGCCCTGCAACACAAAGGCAGGAAGTGGCTGCTGGTCAGATTCTCCCAGCAGTCACCACGACTCCACCCACCACAACCGCACAGGCTTCCTCTCAACAGGAACCTGATGCAACCACTTCAGGGGCACCCACACATCTGGGTCCTTCTCACTTAAGGAGACTACCATTAAAATGCATACTCCTCCCCATGTGCACACTGCTTCAAGCCCATCTCCTACTGAGACCACCCCATAAAGCCCTACACTAATAATCGCCAAAGTGTTGACCCATCTGAGCACTCCACCCTCTCCCCAGAAACCAATTCCAACTGGGGAGACTCCTACCGAAGAGAGGGTGGACACTAGTGCCGGTGGGAGCCCACAACATAGGGAATCACATGTCCAATCTCCCGTGTGGCTAGGGAGATAGGATATCTGGTGAGGCTGTCACTTCCCCTGCATCAGCACATGAGCAGAAGAAATGGTACAAGCAATAAGACCTCACCAGAGGCAACTGCCGATGATGGATCCAATCCGGAGGCTGGAAGTCCCCAGTACCAAGAACAAGGGGCACATGCAACTGCTGAGCCACACTCAGTGCATGTACATCCTGACATTGTCAGGAGGTCAGGTGATCCAGTTCACATTGATGATGACCTGAGCTTCTTCTTTGATGTAGTTGCTCAAAACACTATCTTAGAGGATGAGATAAGCAGACTCAAAGAGCTGCTTGCTCAAATGACTCAAGAGAGAAGTCCATCTGCCACCACAAACCCACAGATGGCACCTTCACCCGAAGGTCTCACAGACACTCAGCCACTCCCACAAACTCAGCCACCAGCCCCTGCTTCTGGCTCTAGCTCTCAGGAACAGAACCCTCCTGAGCAGCTAGATGCTATCTTCCAGAAATCACTGCCTCTCATCACACCTATAATCACAGAAGTAGTGATAAAAACCATTGATGAGAGGCTTCCCACTTATATACAACCCACGGTGGAGGTTGCTATTGCTAAAGCACTTGCTGATAGTCAAACCCCAACCAATGCACCCAAAAAGGGGGAGACATCAGTGCAAGTTAAGAGGAAGAGGGTGGAGGAAGAGATAGAAGTAGGGAGAGAGGGGGCAACTGAGAGGGAGAGGTCTGAGGAGACGGGTAGGGAGAAGGGGAAGGAGAAGGTGAGGGAGGAGAGAGCTCAAATAGAAGTGGGTGAAATCCAAAAGGATTTCAGTGTCACTTATCATAAGAAGAGAGGAGAGAAGAGAGGAGAGGAGGGAGAGAAGGTAGAGACTGACTCCGATCTAGCAGCCCTTGTCAAGGAGGCTGATGCTAAGCATAGCCGATCAATGAACTCTGTCATTGATCAGCTGTTCAGGCAAGGCTTTGACAAGGACACTGCCTTGCTAGATCAGGAGATCAGAAATATGGAGAGAAAGAAGATTGAGTACCGATGGACTACTTATAGCCAAGAGGAAAGAAAGAGACTTGAGGCTATGAGTAGGTTCACTTCGAAGTATCTGGGCAGGCCAGTCCTTGATGTCAAAGCATGGACCAGGGACAGAATCTTGGCTATAGCCACCAAGATCTGTTCAGCTGGTGACTTCACCAAAGGACTGGTCGCTGAGGCCCTCTCAGAAGCCGGTGCTGGGAACAGGACACTGCAAAACAGACCAAACCATCTCTTATCTCTAGATTGCTAGCAGTGCCTGCCAACATTCCCACACCAACAACCCAAACACAACCCACAAAACCAACCCCTTCACCATCAAAACCCGCAGCCAATGATCCACCCTTAAAGAAGAAGAGAAGGGTGTTGAGGCTGCAAGAAGAAGAAGATGAGGAGAATGAGGAGGATAGACTGCCCCTGTCTGCAGTCATTCCTTTACCCAAAGCCAAATCCAAACCCATCACTCCCACCTCACAGATGGACACTGTGAGGGTAAAATTAGAGGAAGAGGAGCAGCAAAGACTACACGATGAGGAGATGCTGAAAAGCATTGACAAATCCTATGATGCTTCTACTTCCATTATGAATATGAAGAAGGAAGCTCTGAGACTCTTCACTCTTAAGCAAACCTTTCAATATGATAAGGAGAGAGTGAGGACTTGGCCTGATCCTAGGGTGGCTCACAGGATAATTAAGAAAGATATGCCTGTGAGATACAAGAGCCAATTTAAGAAGATTGTAGATGAAGTGATCTCTGTGGCTCTTGTAGTAACACCCTGGGAAATAGTAGAGGAGTTCGAGAGAGCCTATAGAGCCAACCAATCACCCCAAACAATGTTAGATAATAGGGTGGTTAGGAAAGGGTTGGTCTATAAGAGGCTTGAGAACTTCCATAGGGATGAGCTCAACTTGCTGTTAGAGGGAAGACATCCAGATGAATTTGCATATAGGCAAATCACAACAGTTGAGCTCAAGAATGGCAAACAGGCCAAGTTTGTCTCAGAGCCGTACGGCCGTGAAGGGTTATTTGATGGTGTGGCTGAAGACTTAACTAAAGAAGAACAAATGATATTCCTTCAAGCCTACACCATAGAATCCTACAGGCTTGTACGAGGGAGGTAAGTCTCATGGATGGGATAACAGCCCTGTGTCCAGTTCCCCAAGACAGGGCTCCCATCCATACTTAGCCAAACAAATATCAGAGACTTTCTCCCAGGCCAGTGCTTATCAGGGTCAACTTCTTATCTGATCCAGAAGGAAATAGACCAATCTTTATGCCAACAATAAGTGGGACAATAAATAACTTAGAGGTTTTGGCTGCATTGGTTCAGGGGGAGTTTGTTGGAACAAAAGAACCAATGAGCCAAGATCAGGAAAATCTCTAAGTCCCACATGACATCACAACAAATGCTGAAGACCTTCATCAGCAGTTTGACAAAGTCTGAAGAATCAACAGCTGAAGATCAAAGATCTAAAGTACAACAGCTGAAGATCCCAAAGTACTGAAGACAAGTACTGAAGTCTGAAGTACTGATAAATACAAGTACTGAAGACTTCAAGTACTGAAGACAAGTGCTGAAGATCAAAGTCTGAAGAACTGAAGAACTGAAGATCAACTACTGATGCACAAAGTCTGAAGACAATGACTGAAGACATCAGCTGATGACAACTACTGAAGTCATCAGCTGATGAATCATCTGAAGACCAAAGTCTGAAGACCAAAGTGCTGAAGCTTCAGAGTTTGTCACAACAGCTGAAGAAGTCTTCTTCAGTTGTTGTGATGGTTTTTCTTTTCAGTAGTTTTATATTTTTCCTTTCAGTAGTTTGTACAACAGCTGAAGAGTTTGTTCTTTAGCTGTTATAGTTCAGTAGTTGTAAACGACTGAAGAGTTTGTTCTTCAGTCGTTGTAGCTTTTCAGTAGTTTCCTTTTCAGTACTTGTAATAGGTAGAACACTTAGGAATTTTGTAAGAAGATGTCAGCTGTTGTGACATCTTCAGTAGTTTGTGTTCTATCAGTATTTAGTTAAATAACTGTTAATGTCAGTGGAATCTGACAACAGTATGGGTCTTTTGTCTATAAAAGGGCAGTGACCTGATTGTATTCCATGCCGAAACAAGTGACAAACAGAATATTATTCGTTTTAGGCAGATTTATTCTCTCTCTACATTTACTTTACATGCAATATTCCTTATGTTCTTGCATTAATTGCTAATTATCATGCTAAATCCACTGCGAACACAATCTAATTGATCAAACTAGAGGCTGAGATCCTGTCATGAACACAATCTCTGATTTATCCAGCATCGGCTGACACACCCGATTCATCAAATCCATAAAAGCAGCTGGCGCATTGGTCAAACCAAAAGACATGACAAGAAACTCGTAGTGACCGTAGCGCGTGTGAAAAGCTGTTTTAGGGATATCCTGCTCTTTCACCTTCAGTTGATGGTAGCCCGATCGAAGATCTATCCTTGAAAACCAACTGGCACCCTGAAGTTGATCAAACAAATCATCGATTCTCAGAAAGGGGTATCTGTTCTTCACCGTCAGCTTGTTCAGCTCCCGGTAGTCGATACACATCCTCACACTACCGTCTTTCTTCTTTACAAACAGGACCGGAGCACCCTATGGTGAGATACTCGGTCTAATAAACCCCTTATCTAGCAGCTCTTGCAACTGCTCCATCAACTCTTTCATTTCCGTCGGGGCCAATCGATATGGTGCTTTGGCGACAGGTTGAGCACCCGGTATCAGGTCAATCTGGAACTCGATCTCTCGGTCAGGTGGCAATCCCGATAAGTCTTCGGGGAACACGTCTGGAAAATCACACACAACTGGGGCGTCAGACAGTTGTGGTGTTGGCATTTCCACATCCTTTACATAACATAAATAGGCGCTACATCCACGCCTCATACACTTTCCCACCATCGCCATTGAGATCACCTTCGGAATCATCATGACCCGATCCCCGTAAACAGTTACCGAACTCCCGTCAGGCGCTTTCAAACAAATCATCTTCTTTCGACACACTATATTTGCCTCGAAGTCCGCCAACCAATCCATCCCCAGCACCAAATCAAAACCACCCAAAGTCATCGCGAATGGTCTAACCGGAAATTTATGGCCCTCTAATTCCACATCACACCCTTCTATCACCTCGGAAATCCTGGTAGACTTACCTATCGCAGTTTCTACATCAAACGGTACGTCCACACGTCTACGACTAACAGGCAGTTTGGCACAGAAAGCAGCAGAAATAAAACTCCTACTGGCACCCGAATCAAATAATACAGAGGCTAAAGTTTGGTTCACCAGAAACGTACCAGACACAACATCAGGGTCCGTCCTAGCCTCCTCCCGTGTCATCGTGAATGCCCTGGCGCTTGCTCTCTGTCCTTCAATTCCCGTCTTCTTTACGCCGGAACTCTTAGACCTCGGCTTTTTGCAATCTTTATTCATATGGCCACTCTCCCCACAATTGAAGCACCTCATGCTCTTACACTCTCTAGCCATATGACCAGGCTTTCCACACTTGAAACAAACATTCAGCCCCAGTCTGCACTCCCCACCGTGCTCCTTCCCACACTTACCACACCTTTTCAGTTCCGTACCCGGTGCGGCTACACGACGGTCATCCACCCGTGCCTTCTTGCTACTTGTCGAGGCATCACCTCGACCAAACCTCTTCCCGTTCCAATTCCTGTCACCACCCTTCCTATTACCATCAGCCACCACCACCACTGCCCTTTCATCGTACAGTCTCCCGCCAAGTCCACCGCCGACCTAAAGGTGGTTGGTCGGGCAGCGATCATATGCCTGCGGATATCCGCCGGCAAACCCTGAATATACCTCTTGATCTTTCGTGTCAAAGGAGTCACTTGATCCGGCACCAGACGTGCCATTTCGTTGAATTTCGTGGTGTACTGTTGGTGGGTCATCATCCCCGCCTCCAGCTGCAGGAACTCTCTCTCAACTTTATCCATTTCCCGATGAGGACAGAACTCCTCGATCACCAACCTCTTCAATTCGGACCACTTCATCTTCCCGATAGCCCTGCTACCCTCGGCTTGGACCACGTTGTCCCACCAGCATAAAGCTAAATCTGTGAAAGAGTGGGTAGCGAACTTCACCTTTTGGTCCTCCCGGCATTCACTGATATCGAGGACACCCTCCATCTCTCTCACCCATCGATGAGCAGCAGCGGCGGTACCATTACCGTCAAAAGTAGGGGGCTTGCACCTCATAAATGCCCCGTAATTACAGCCTCGTGCTGTCTCATGCACAGGCTCTTCCTCCTCTTCCTTTTCATCATCAGAAAGAACCGTTTCCGGCCCTGATTGCTCCTGTCTTCCCGAGGACCTATTCCTCTCTTTTCTTTCACCTTCCCTGACAGCCTTAATCACTTCAGTCACCACAGACGGTAAGATCGTCTGCATGACCTGATGCACCTCTTCAACCACCGCCTCTTTTACCGAGGCCCTCAAGTTGGCGCTCTCGTCTACTCCCTCCTGATAAGGGGTCTCGTTTTCCTCATGAACCACTTTCTCCACCCTAGGCCTTCCCCTTGTGGCTCGTGGTTCAGCACCACGTCCACCACCGCCTCCACCCCGGGAAGCTTTGGAAGATCTACCCCCAGCCATTCTCTATCACACTGAAAGATTCAAAAACAACACGGTCATTCAAGGGAATAGCTCAGTTTATGTCAAGTACAGTAAGTCCCTAATTACAGTGGCCAGTTGTGATTAGCCACTTACTTTACTCTTCGTACCCCGAGCATTACCTGTCCTGACTACGTTAGTATCTAACTCTAACAGTAACACATACATCACATAACATGCGCACGTAATACCGGTTAACTTTAAGAAAATACCTGATGGCACGCAGCTACTCAGATTGGCATTCTTTCCCTTTCCGTCCCACTCTCAGTTTAAGTTAAAGTTTATTTTGAAAATTTACCCGTTTCACTTAAACTTTGGCTCTGATACCAACTTATAAGGCCCCGTTCCCGGGCACCTCACAGTTGGTCATTCATTGCACTTCAACATATAATTTACATATACTAAGTAAAATAACGCAGCGGAATTGATAAGAAGTACATTCTCATTTCATCATAAAAGCTTTTACAATTCATTATATTGTTGATCCGATTACAAAATACAAGCTTTCTTTACATTGCCTAACTTTACTATGATTGTTGCGGAAGCATATGAAACTGAGGATTTCTCAAGTAAATCTCGTTTATTTGAATCCTCAACAACCATAGGGTCATATACAGTGACCTCTAGTATAAAAACATTTAAAATTTTATCATAAAGAAGATTCCTTAAGTAATCCCGTTTATCGGGATCCTCAGGGAACACTTGCACGCAACATAATGCGTGGCAGCATTATCAAAAGGAGAATGCCATCCCAAAAGAGCTGAGTAGTCGCCTCGTGCCATCCCCAGCAACACTACCTGCCAACTGGAAACACATAAAAAGTCAGTGTTGCTGAGTGAGTTCTAGTTTATAATAAAAACATACTTTTCTTTCATTAAAACCGTGCTTACATACATGCAGTCACACAACATACGTACACGTAGATAATATTATTACTATCTTCATCATTCATTCATTTACTTTCATTCGTGTACCATTCATCGTTATCATTCACGTTCATTCATTCATTCTTACGAGTCTTTTGCGACAGCAAGGCCGCTCACCTCCATACCGATCTCTCACGATCGTGCGTTAGCCAAGTCTGTTGCAGCACACAGCTGCTCACCTCAGTGGCAATCTCATGATTGCCTGCTAACCGAGTCTGTTGCAACATAAAGTTGCTCACCTCATTGTCAATCTCAAAGATTGACCCTGTGTGCATCCTTCGAGGTAGCTAACCCGCATCACAGTTGAGCTAACACCTGCTAGGGGTGTGCACCACCATACATTTGCTTGCAAGCCTTTCTTACATTCCTTCGTTCATTCATTAATGCATGCATTCATTCATCATGTTCCTCTTTCATTATCTTTCGCTTTACGTTCTTATTACATTCGTTTCATTCATTCATTCATTCATGTAAAGTCACGAAAAGATAAACATACGTCGACACAAGGAACATAGATATTTACAAATCATCAGTCATTATCATCATATAAGGCTACATCATACTTATCATACATACATCCTACATACACATCTCTCCTCATTCACATCATCCCTGTTTGGGCAGTTGAACATACTTCAATCGCACGACCTCCATGCGACTGGATCATGCGATTGGGTAGCTATGCGACTGGGCATAAAATCGTACGAATGGACTTCCTATCGTACGATTAAATACTAAGCGAATGGGCATCTATGCGACTGAACTCTCGATCGTGCGACTGAACTACTATGCGACTGGACTCATGTGATCTAACTCCTAGTCGCGTGACTGTCGTGCGATTGAGTCCTCAGTCGTGCGACTGGACCTCAGTCGTGCGACTGAACATCAGTCGTTCCTCAGTCGTGCGATTGGCCCTTCAGTCGCATAACCCTAACTGGGCAGCGACTGGAGTTCATCCTTGAACAGCAGCCACGACCTACGGCCTTCAAACTCCTCTACACTCATTTCCAGCCCAAATTAGCCCTCCTAAACCTCAAGGGTTCATACTAGGACATCATACAAGCATATGCAAGTCCTAAATCGTACCTTAAACACATTACTCAAGATTTCACCCAAATGGGTCAAACATACACTTTTTCAAAAATGGGTTTTATATGTGTCCCAGCCCCAAAATCATATGAAAACAAGTAAATGAGGGGTCCTAGAACTCACATAATCAAGGAGAAGATGAAGAGCTTCATTTGGACTAGTCACTCGATAAATCTCGAGCCCGAATCACCACTTCCTCTCTTTCTTTCTCTTCTTTCTCTGCTCTCTCTTTCTCTGTTCTTCCTCCCGACTAAAGTGTGTAAGTGTGGGGAGGGGAGATGGCTGCCCCTCCTTTATAGCTACAGCTCAGTCGCCCGAGGTCCAGGCGACTGGACCTTCAGTCGCATGAACACCATGCGACTGGACCTCCAGTCGCATGAACACCATGCGACTGGACCTCCAGTCGCATGAGTTCCATGCGGTTGAACCTGCAGTCGTCCGAACATCATGCGATTGGTCCTCCAGTCGCATGAATTTCCATGCGACTGAGACTCAGTCGCATAACACTCCAAAAAGTCAAACTTCCGGGTGTTACAGTTATTCCAGCACTTTTCATCTTAGTAACCAGTTTCATGAATCTGGCTATTTACACATCCAGCAGCTCTCCCACAACATGATTAAACATATTAAACTCTTAATTCAGCATGTCTTTCTTACTTTCCATCATATCTTTGTTTCCCATGATTTGAGTTTCTAAAGCATCCCATAAAACTTTTGCTCCTTTGAATTCTTTAAATTTGTGAGAAATCTCAGTGATTAATGCCATAGTGATAGCTGCATAAGCCTTGTCATCTAGCTCAAATCTTTTTATATCATCCTCATCCTATAAATGTTCAGGCTTCTTAACCATTTCCCCTTTGTCATTCTTGTACAATGGGATATAAGAACCATACTTAATTGACCTCCACATTTTAGGTTCAGTATAGATAACATGATTCTCGAACCTATATGTCCAATCAGCATAATCATCCTCACTGAGAAGTCTAGGTGGCTTGTTCCTAGTGCCAATTTCAGTGTCTAAGTGAAGAGAGGCAGTAAGATGCTTCAAATTAGGTGCTGATGAAGACATGTTGTTGAAATAAACCAAGTTTCTTCCAAACAGACTACTCGTGCGAAAACCCAAACCGCGCGAAAACTGAAATCGCGCGAAATACTATTTCGTGCGAAAACCCAGATCTTCAAACACACTGAATCGCACTACAGACGTTGTAACTGTCTGTGCGAAAAACACTTTTCACGTGCGAAAAATCCAGAGATTTTCACACTCGAACAACTTTTCAAGTGTAACTTTTAACGACTTTTTACCACAATATCACTGATTAACTTCAATTAGGTTCGTTTTAGTTCAATTTTATCAGTTTTCGTTCACATTTAAGTTCAAATTTGATTAAAATTCAGTCAAAGTTTACAAATTCAGTCCAAGTAATCAGTATCTTCGAATTTTCAGCAGCACAACAGCACCAAACTTTAATCTCAAGTAATCAACAGTGAAAATCACATGAGAACAAATAAAATTGATCAAATGCTTCTCCAAATCTTGGTTCAAGAGCCAAATGCTCTGATACCAATTGTAAAACTCTGAAATCTCCCAAGGATTAATCAACCAAGATCTCAATCTCAAGAATGCGGAATGTAATTGAGATTGGAAGAAGAAACAAGAATTCAAAACATAAACTTCATTCAATTGATAATCAAAATGATTACAATCTTGTGCAAATGCACAGAGAACATACAAAGTGATATGCGAAAGATTAGAACTGGAGTACAATTACATAAACGAAAAAACAAACTATTTATACAAAACAAAATAGTTCTCGCGTGACTCAGCTTTTCGCGCGGAGGATATTTTCGCGCGACTTCTTCCCTCGTGCAACTAATCTTTAGAAAACCAACTTTATTTTATCATTAATTGTTTTGCCGAGCCTTTGATAGTCTTTTACACTACCCAATAGCCTATATCATATGCTTAGTTCTTAAACCTCATTTCTCTTAACCTCAACCTAACGGATTAACCATTTACCCCTAATGTATCTTATTGGCATTAAAATTACTATATTGCTCTGGACAAGACATTCTTTGAAAATGTAAAAAAGAATCCAAAGATAAAATTAGACATGACATTACAAGTTGTTTGAATCAAGAAATTATGGCATAATAATTGGAGATGCACGTTTGAACTCTCATTATAAATTACATTCGAAAGAAATTTAACTGAATTTGAAAATTATGATATGTTTTACTTACATTTTATGATGCATATTTAAGATGACACAAACACATTGTCTTGACGCCTTCTAAGAAGAGAGTAAGATTTATTATTGCTATCTTGTAAGTTGAATTGACTAAGAAAAAACTTGATAAGTGTATATTATAAGGTTTTGAAACTTTTTTTTTGAGGAAGTCATACTTTTTGCGAGTATTGTTGACTATTACATTAACCAAAAAAGTCAATATAAAGAACATACATCACATATTTCCATTATTATGAGTATGATTGTTTCAACACGATGCTACATATGTTTCAACATGATGCTACATATACAAATCTAATAGTTTGGGAACCGGTTAACGGTGTAACGTCTGAATTACTTATTTATATGAGTAATTTGAGTTCATGTGCTAGTTTTGGTGTGTTTGATATACCAAAGGTGCTACAATCAGTCGAGATGTACCCGTATGATATTGATATAAGTGATTAAAGAAGACTTAAGGGTGAACTTCTGATAGATTATTGAAAGTATATACAAGATAGATTATTGAAAGTATATACAAGATTTGACAAGTTGAAAGTGTATCTAGTCTTGCAAGAGTGATGGTTGAAACAGAAAACATATATCTTTATGTTGGTTTACTGTTTATTAAAATTAGCATTAGTTTAATAATCAGCCGTAAAAAATGTTGAGATGCTTTTCTACAATGAAGTTTTTGAAGTCTGATTTGTGTAATCGTATTAGTGATAAGAAGTTGAGCAATAGTTGTATTTGTTATATTAAAAGAAACAACTGTTTTGAAATGGTTTTCTAATAATGTAGCGACTCGGTTCTAGAAAATAAAACTCACAAAGAACAAATGTAGGGATATTGTAATTCATTTTACATGTGTAATGACCATTGATATATTTTTATTTTATCTTTTGAAATTTGATTTGGTATATTTGCTTCTATCTTATGACTAACCCTGACTCGACCTGACCTAAACAATCTAAAATCTACAATAGACAATTGAGACGGAGTGTTTTTCGCTCTGTTAATTGTTTTCTTCTTTGCTGCTTGTATGCTTCTTCCAACGTAACGTACCGCTGGTTTTGTTTCTTTAACATACTGGGGTCCTAATATAAATAAACAAAAAGTTAAACACAATTATAATGTGACTAGTATACAATTCTCCTGCTTTATATTATCTATATAAATGTTATCTTTGCATCACCTACAGTTGTAGTAGCCGTTAATTAGGTGTATTAGAGATGCTTACGTTTGATAGACTCTCACTTTGTATTATAACTTAGAGGAGTTTGGCCGTTTCATGGGTTCTTTAGAAAGAAACAACACCCAACTGCCTTTCAATAGGTACATCAAGAAACATGTGTAGTGAGTGTTTATTCTTGATATCAAACATAGTGATGAACCCAAGAATTTTTTTTATTAAGGATGACAACTTTTCCATCTTCTTTATGTCTATCAATAGATATTTTTACTCTGTCAAATCAGCGAAATTTTTTTTATATCTAATTTACTTAGGTTACTGAAATATTTATGGTTTTTGACTTTAGAGTGTATAGAGTTTTCTATTTGATTTTGTTTGTGTTTGTATGGCCTTTTGAATGTGATTTCAATTTCTAACTTTAGTTTTCTTCTTTTAGAAAAAAAGTTGCTTACAACGACCTCAAAACTTTGTCTGAAAATAAAAAGCACCTTATGTACAAATTCAAAGTAATTATTAACTATTGCACATGTTTTGAAGAGTTAGTCATATGATAGTGTTATGACATACAAAAATTCCAAAGGTTAGGTAAAATTGGCACTTATTGAATAATTTGTTTACTTCTAAATGGAATTTGTTTCATTTTCTTTTAAGTTAAGTTCAGTTTTGGTTCCTAAGGTTTGATAAAAATAACTATTTTTATCAATAAGATTATAAAATTCAATTTAAATTCAAAAGTTTCTTAACTTTTTTAATTTCAGTCCAAGAGTTTCATTAGTTGTTTCAACTTAAATCAAAACTTATGAAGCTTTTGAACTGAAATCGAAACAATTTATGTAACTTTTTAGAGGTAAATTGATGTTTCTGAACTTTTGAAGAAAAATAGTTACTTTTATCAAACCTCGGGGAGCAAAATAGAAATTTTTTTTTTTTCTAAATTCACCTGAATTGGTAAGGGTTTTTAAAAAGATACAAAGTGACTTGTATCATTTTTCTTAGGAAGGCAAGTCACCTTCCACCCTCAATATATTATGTTTTGTTATGAAGATGTGATATACATACACACATGTTATATCCATGTATGCATGTATGTATGTATTCATGCATGTAATGGACAAAAGGATTATGAAAAGATTTTCCAAGAAAGGGGAGGATCTGTTACAATTGACTAATGATGCCCCACCACAATATCAAAAAATAGGATTGGGGATACTGCAAATCCAACCTCTGCTGCTTCTGTCTTCTTCTCATTGTTTTGATGATTGAAGCAACATCACCCAAAGCCACATACAGCCCAAGCCCATAATGCACACACAAGATAATAAATATATATGATGTTTATGGCTCGAGTTTGTTAGGCTATTTGTTGTGGGGCGTGAAGGCTAGAGCGCGACTCACGTGGTTGTCCATCCTGTTCGCGAACAACGCAACATAATGGCATGAGCCGGGGGGGGGGGGGGGGGGGGGGGGGGGGGTTCGAAGGGCATTACAACTAGAAGATGAACGTTGGGACATTGGGAATAAAAAAGAGTTGTTGGCTCATTTAAAAAATTCAAAAAATTACATATCTCCCCTATAATTACTACCTCATTTTTATTAAAAAAATCACAATATTTATATCTATTACCCAAAAAATTAGAAGAGGAAGATTAGTTAGATTTTCTTTTTTATTATGCATTTTTTTATCTTTTTAGGTTTTTAATGAATTTTATTTGATTATAATATTTAATTTTATATTAATGTATTAAAAAAATTAATTAAGAAATTTATTTGATCACCAATCTAGAGTCAGATTACTTGATCAGAGGCACTATCCTGTATCCACTCAGCATCACATGTCATAATATTACAAAATAACTTCACTTGAGGCTCTATCCCACAACACAACCCGTGATCAAACGGCTATATAGTGGGCGTTTTGAGTGTTTTGAGTGTTTTAAGGTAGTCTAGGGTTGCATTTCTAGTGTTTTGAATATTTCAGGTTAGTTCAGGGTACTTGTGATGTGTGTGATTGGTGGAATTTCATGATAGTTCAGGGTACTTAAGATAGTGTCACCTCTTCTCTAAACTAACTGATTTTCTTTGATTTAGACTGTTCAGTCGGTTTATACACTTTTTAAACACCTTACAATTCAGTTCTCTTGCCTTGTATACCAATGTATATCAACAATTAAGTTAACTTTTATTTTTAATAATTTATATTTAAAATAATAATAAATTTCCAAATTTACTCGACTTTCGTAAGGAAAATTAGTATTGCTGATTCACCATCAAATACGGTAAAGTATAACAATTATACTATTATCTATCTATATAACTTGCAACTCTTAGCTACACTAAGATTTTAGATTCTTTTATTTTGAACACATTACTTTTGTTATTTTTATAATGACCCCTCATTCATCTTTAGAATATTTCATGCAATTATCTCAAAATAATTATTTAAACAATAAATGAGCTTTATCTCACTAGGAATCTATGAATTATTTCACCTTGAGAAGCTAAGTGGACTTTGAGGTTATTTTGTTTTAATCACATGAGTTTAATTTTTTACCTAATAAACCTTATTTACTCTATTAATTTTTAAAATTAATTTCAATTTTACTTCTTAAAATTTGCTAAAAATAATTATTTTTTTTAAAAGATTAAAAACATCAATTTATCTCCAAAAGTTTCATAAGTTGTTACAATTTCAGTTTAAAAGTTTCATTAGTTGTTTCAATTTAATCCAAGATAATAAAACTTTTAAAGTATAATTGAAACAACATATGAAGTTTTTGAAGATAAATTGATGTTTTTAATCTTTTGAAGGAAAATAGTTAATTTATTCAAATCATAAGGAGTAAAATTGAAATTAAGTCTAATTTTTAAGCTAAAATTCCTTTGTTTTTATCACATATTATCACATCCTCCTCTCAAAATGGCCATCACCGATTTGAAGAAAGAATCATGAACTTTGATTAGCAGATGAAGTCTATGTTGTGCGGGTTCGAGACCTTGCCCGAACTTTTTCTAGCAACTTTTTTTCTATATGTTTATGGGTTTTCTGTTGTTTTATTGATGTTATTCTTTCGTTTCATTTCCTAGATGATTTGGGGTTCCACGTTGGAGTAATAGCCGTCATGATATGTTTTGTATTTGCGTCTTGATATCCGTGTCCATGACGTAATTCTCTGTGCAACGCACGTATAGAATATTTCTAGTATATATAAAAGCAACTACAATTGCTACAGTGAAGTTTGTATTTTTTGAATTTGGTAACATTTTTTGTTTTATGTTTTTTGCAACTTTTAATTTTAAAAATTTAATTTTACTTTATTCTATGTCATTTTATACTTTTTATATAATTATTCAAATTGTTGTAGTAAATAAATTAAACTATATACTTTAAAAATTCTAATGGTTTAATTTTTCTTAACTTTTATTTCTGTCAGTTTTGTTTAAAATCGAGTAACTTCTTTCATATCGTAGGCTATAGCGAGTGCGTTTACCATTGTTTCTTTCATATCGTGGTGCAGTTATCGTTATCATACAGTGAGGAATCGAATCGATTATAAGTGAAAAATATAGTTCACAATATTGGTATTATCGAAACCGGTTTTGGTATTCGCTTATATGGTGTCGACAAACTAAAACAATAATGATCAAACCCAACCGCGTGACATGAGATAAAAACCGGTAAAACTCCCGTCGCGTAGCGCTGATGAGAAAACTAGTTGAGTACAAAATACTTAACCAATAAAT
Source organism: Flaveria linearis (assembly GCA_024085815.1). Classification (NCBI taxonomy): domain Eukaryota; kingdom Viridiplantae; phylum Streptophyta; class Magnoliopsida; order Asterales; family Asteraceae; genus Flaveria; species Flaveria linearis. Next base: position 38,271 of record JABSNV010000202.1, on the reverse strand, counting down.
AGAAATAATAAAGTGTGTTATTAATTTTTAGACGGAAGTATTTTCACTATAGTAAGATACTGAATACGATGTGTTCAATTTTCGTCATTTATACATGTATAAAGTCGAATGAAATATAAATTAAAATTTCTATGTGAAGCATATGAAGCGATATGTATCATTGATTGATAACAAGACTGTAATTAGAAGTTGAAGGTTACTCAAAAGGGTAACAAAATGAGCAAACTTTCATATTTGACATTTCCAACTAAACCTTGTTTCATCATATTTTTGAAATTACTAGCATTGTATGGTAAAATTAAAAAAAACAACAAAAAATTGATGATTTTGTTCTTTCTTATTAAACATAGTAAGACTGTATTTATTTTTTTTATTAAGAAACAACGATAATTTTTAAATGTTCACGCGCTACATCTACAAATATTTATCTATAACTAGTTATGGTCTGCAAGTGAACAAACTATATGAATACGATGAAAGGTCCAACTATTATCACTGTCTAAAATCACTCATAATTTAACAAATGTTTATACGCTCACTTAAAAAACACATGCAGTGTTTTGAACCAATAATTTGAAACTCTAAACTACAAGGAATTTCTAGTTTTTATGTTTTGGTCACAAAAGTTCTTTGGTTTCATATTTGATCTTTTTTGATTTGTCATGTCTTGTGACACATTTTTATATTTATATAAAAGTGATTTTAGTACTTAAAATTAGTTTTAAATATCTATTGAATTACTTTGGCATCATGAAAGACAGGTGGAGGAAACATACATAAATTAATATTTACATATATAAGTGTCAATCAAGAGATTTCATATGACAGCCACTTGTCTTTTTTTATAAACCGAAATTAAAGAGTGAATATAAGTAGTAAATTTTTAACAAAGAATCTAGCTAGCCCTACGATTAGCATGTCGTCCCACCTACAAAGGGGCGTGGGTTTTAGTCTGGTTGCTTTCAGTTGTTTTTTTATTTCATAATTTTTTCATTTTTCATTTGCTTCACAAGTGATATGAACAAATAGAATAAATCAAATAATTACCCTTATATTTGTTCAAAAAAATGTGTGTATAGAGGTTAGATAGTTTAAAATACCAAGAATGATATATTTACCCTTTGAAAATCTATTTTTCTCTAAATATTTGTATTTTTGTTGCACCAATTGGTGAGAGATGCAGAGAATGTTGGGCCACATACCTAAGAAGATACACACAGCACAGTACAATCTTCTCTAAGCACAAAATCTTACAAAGTTTTCCTGTCAAGATCCTCCTCAGGTTTTCCTTGGATTCATCTTTAAGTCTTCAATAACCTTATATTTGTTCAAAAAAAATCATTACCAATTAAATAATTCCAACACCACATACCCCATCTGTAAATATAAAAAACAAAATAACATTTATAATCACAACAATAATAATAACAATGAAACACTAATAGGTAAAGAAAAAGAGAAAAAAAAAGGTAAGGATAAGACACAGAAACATAAGTTGGTGAATCTCATCTGATCATCAGTCCAACTTGAATCCACTCCACCCCACCCCAGCCCCCCCCCCCCCACCCCAACCCCACCCCACCCCCTTTAATCACTGAGTGACTGGAATCTTTGACAAATAATTGAGAAAAAATGAAATCATTTTGGGGTCAACAACCAATGAGAGATAGATACATACACACCATCACCTCCATCCCTTCTCATTCAAATTGACTTCAAAGATCAAAAGCCCCTGAAAATCTGGACATCAGTATTATTACTTGCAGCCTTTTCCTCCAATTGCTGCAAAAAACAAACCCTAACGCAATCACAGCCGCAGCAGCTCCCACTGCAAATTTGTAGCAAATTTGTATTATTAAAAAATAAATACTCACCAAAATATAGGGGTTCAAATTCAATAACATTTAAGAACACGAAAACTAAAAGTGAATAGCTTGCACTTTTATTAATAAAAAAATTACTCAAAATTGATTACAAGGAATTGATAAGAAAACTAACGCACCATAACTCGGTATATATAGACTTGGATAAACCTGATAGGATTAAAACTCTAATCCTAAACTTGTTTACCAAGTTTCTTATTAATCCCACTAATGGGCCAGCCCGCTTGCCTCTCATAGAACCCAATAACACAGGCTTGCTTGTGTTAATTGGATCGGGAATTAGCCCCGTTCAACAGGGGGAGGGAGGGAGGATTTAGGACCGGATCGGACCAGCCGCTCCGGTCCGCTGTGATTCGTTTTGAAGTGGTCGAACCGGCCTGTCGGACCGGGAAACCGGACCGGTTCGGACAGGAATTTGATTTTTGTTTTTTTTTATGGGTAAAAACGAGGTGTTGAACTATAAATTAATATGTTAGATATACATATATAGTTAAGTTTTATATATAACTATAAAATATATAGATAAATCATATATAAATTACTTATATTTATTATATATATAACTCTATATATAATATACTATATATATAATTATGACGTCATCCGGTTCTTAAATCCGGTCCGACCGGTCCGATCACCAAACCAGTAAGGCGTCCGGTTCGACGTTCGATCCGGTTGTGAAAACATTGGGGAGGATAAAGAAAGGATTGGCATAGAGGTGGTAATTTTAATCCATGGACTTATGAATGTGGGTTGAATCAAGTAACGATTAAACAAAAGGTCTGAATGAGTAAAGGTAAATTAAAAAATAGCTTAAAAAACCAAAAATGACGAGAGATAAGGGTGTGGAAATTTGAAATTACACAAACCTAGCGGTTTTGGGTTTAGCTAGATGGTAGTGTCTGGGTCCAGCCTGTTTAATGTCTATAAACTTTTAAAAGTTTTTTTTGTGTCATATCTTATATTGGTTAAATATTTAATGCCAAATTGAAATTTTTATAGTTTAAACACAATAATTTTAGATGCGTAGTGTATTAATATATAATATGCAAAAAAGTATAATAAAATCAAAATTTCCAAGTTAAATGGTCGTGTTCATGTCAACTCGTGAAAACTCATGTCATGTTTGGGTTTTATGTTCTGACATGATTTTCACGTAGTATTAAAGTTTCTGGTTTGTGTCGGGTTTGACCCACCAACCCACAAACACGACCCAAGTAACAATTCTAGGTTAAGAGTCATCCGAAGTTTATTTATAATGCATAAAGCTACCTTTAAGTTATTGGTGTGAGAAAAGGATAATTGCATAAAATCGTAACGTAGAAATTACCAGAAATAGTTACGGATCATATCATCATATTTTCATTTTTAACAATGTAACATCATTTTACTTTGCAAGCATGTTGCTTGTATTGGTAAAAAACTCAAAGTAGCTATTTGGCATACCAGTACGCTCTATAGGGCCAACGAGCACGCCAAGGATAATTTCCAATTTTTAAAATTTACCAGTTTGATTTAAAAAATTGGGTTACTCAACTTAGTATGATCTCACTTAGCATTGGCTAATCTTTAAAAGGTTTTAACATTCAAGGGATTGCATTATGACCCGAACCTCATCCATCCATTTTGCCATGCCTGTTATTGTGCTTAAGGGGAAGTGATTATAAAAGTTTACCAGAAGCAAGCATACGGACGGAGAGATTAACAAGGTGTCGGTATAGCTTCATGTTTCTTCCATATTCAGTTTCAGGGACACTCCAATGACAGCATTCAGCTGCATTTACAATTCTCCAAAAGATATTATTCATCTCTCTTTTCTTCACGCTGATACGAATGGGAGCATCTATTTCCATCTCCTGACAGATCTAGAGCAAAAGGGCGTCTTAAAATTGAGCGTCACCTTTTAAATTTGCCATTATATTACGAAACATTTAGATAAAAAATATGAATAAATAAAAAGTTTTGATTACTGCTTCTGAATCCCTGTTTGCCATTGGGTAAGAATCCAAGTCATCCTTCAAACCAATGAAGAGACATGGCACACCATAACCAGTATCTTCACCTCGCCTAGCTACATCCATAAGAAGCTCTGATGCTCTTTTTAAGGAATATTCATCTGAACTGTAACAACCAAAGCAACCAATTCGGTATTGTTATGATTGGGTCAATTTGCTTAAGTTTATCTCAAACAAGCCAAATTCCAAAAAACTAGCTAAAGAAGAAACCTCTCAAATGGGTTGACCCAGTCAATTCAGGTTGTATTTCAACAGTAGCAAGTCACTTCAATTAAATAAATAAATAAATAAATAAATATATATATATATATGATATTTTACTAATATAGATTTTTATGATATTTAATACGTTATTCAGAAGATTGGGAAAAAAGTATCGATGGGTTGTCCAATCCGACTTGACCTGTTTTAACTCGAACATAAAATTTACCTGTATTAACGGATTGGGCTCCTTACCCAATCCACCCATATTGCCACCTCTACTTAATAATTTATCATAGGCTGGCTCAGGACAATCATATGTAGGTGTTAAACTTCGGGTTTGCACCTATAGCGCAGGGACTTTCATGTTTCAAAATAGAAACATAGTTTGGAACCATATGTCTTGTAGATAGTTTTGAAGGGAAATCCTTGTATTTTCATCTTGCATTGGGTTGAAATGATGGAGATAATAATCAGAGGCTTTGTGTTAGACTAGGTTACTCAAATTGTAATATTCAGTATCAAAGGTCCCATTCTGTAACTTTTAAGTTTATAAATATTTGGAATGTGAAGAGCACAGATACGATTTTGAGAACAATTCTATTCTATCATGGTATCAGAGCTTAGTGTCACGGAATGATTTCTTCAACTCTCGTGCGGCACTTAGATTTGATCTAAGTTCAGCCTTTGTGACCCAAACGATATAAGTAACAATGCGGAAGCGTTTGCAAGCGAGTAATACAAACCAACTTTGTATTGCTTACAAGGATGATACAAGAGTGTTTTACAAGTATTACACAAGACTTGTAGGTGTTTTTGGGTGGGTACAAATGACCCTAATACCACCTATTTATACTTGTCTATTGTATCTAGATCATTCATGATCTAGAGACTTCTAACAACTAAGTATCTTAGATATTTACAAGGTAATATCTAGATATTTCTATAACAAATATCTATGATATTTCTATAGATCTTTCAAGGCTTTTCTAGAGCCCTCTTGGCAGCTCTAGGGCTTGATACTTCTAGGCCTTTCTTGGCCATTTTAGGGCTGCTCCCGAGTGCTCAAACGTTGCTACATTGTTCCGGAGTCGTGTGGGCTGTTCCGGAGACTTCCGGGCAGCTCTAAGTGCATTTTTATGTGTCCAGAAACTTCCGGAATCCGAGTAACGCGACTTGAATTTAGGCGGGTCGTGACATTCTCCCCCACCTAAACCCACGACGTCCTCGTCGTGTTTCTTGCATGACCCTCGGCTTGTTCTCGTGAGTCGCAAGACGGATAGCGTTTTGCCTTGATGGCTAGACTCCATTGTGGCGGTGTGTACTTGATCGCCTTTGACGATGTACAAAGTGTTTAGAAATGTTGCTGGAATGGCTTTTGCTTTTCGGAAAAAGTCCATCCCGAGCACGATCTTGTAGTTGTCCAATGGTGCTATCGAGAAGTCAAGTTTTCCTTGCCATGTCCCGATCTTTGTCTTGACAGCCCATGACATTCCCTTGATCGCCTTAGTGTTCCCATTGGCATCTCTGAGAAATCCATCTCGTGTGGATATCCTTAGGCCGAGTCTTTTAGCCTCTTCTCGTGTCATAATGTTATGACTTGCTCCGGTGTCGATCAGTGCCTTTGCAAGTTGTCCATTTATTTCCAAGTTCACAAACCGAAGTCCTTTTGCCTCCGTACTCGTGATGTTGCGCTTGTGCTCCGTCGGGCAGGACTTAACCATTTTTAACGGCTTCCCCTCATGTGCCGTTAAAGCATTCAATACTTGTAGTTGCATTGCCCCGAGACGAACCTCCTTGTCTTCGTGGGATGCATCATCATTTCTAGCCACCATGGCTTGCAGACTTTGTTTCTTCGGGCAGTCCCGAGCGTTATGCGGTCCATCGCATATAAAACAGAATTTTGGAGGACGCTTTTCATTGTCGTATCGGGGTGGTCTCCTTGGATCCACCTTCCGATCATGATTGTGCTTAGCTCCCCCTCCTTTCTCGTCATCACTTTCTTCATTCATGGGCTTGTATGGTCGTTTTTCTTTATGATCGATCAAGCTTTCAGCTATTTCAATGGCTGAAGCTAGATCTTGAACGCTTCGTCTTTCCAATTCGATCTTGGCCCATGATTGTAATCCATCGAGAAAGAAGAAAAGGGAGTCTTTATCCGATAAATCCGGGATCTCAAGGACGAGTGTTGTAAACTCTTTAACATACTCCTTCATAGTACCAGTTTGCTTGAGCTTACGAAGTCGACTTCTGGCTTCATGCTCAGCGTTTACCGGATAAAATTGTCTTTTGAGCTCTTGAACAAATTCAGCCTAAGTTTTGATTGTACACGTACCTCGTTCAATATCCATGCTTCGACGTCTCCACCACAGCCCGCTGTATCTTTGAGGTACATTGTAGCTGTCTTGATCTTGGTGGCGTCATCCAAGATTTGTACCACTCCAAGGTACTGCTCTATTTCCCAAATAAAGTCATCAACCGCCCGAGCTTCCCGTTTGCCCATGAACGGTGATGGTTTGGGAATTTCAATTATTGGAGTAAAGTTCACGACATTTCCTCCAGTCGTGATCATGCCTTTGTTGCAATCAACAATTTTAGTTTCCAAGCCCATTAGACTTCGATGCATGTCGCTTGACAGCTCATCCATGTCTTTTTGTAGCTTGGTAGTAACATCTTTGATTGCATCTTTGATCATCAGCTTTACTTCATCTCGAAGTAGCTCTATAGCAGCCTTGAGTCCTTCCCGGAGCTCACTGAAATCTTCCTCTAAAGCATCCAATCGTTGGAAATACAAGTCTACTTGAGTTCCTATATCAACAAGACCTGTCTCCATGTCACCGACTCGTTTTTCCAAGGTACGATCCTTGGAAGTACCTCGATCCTTCTTTGATCCCTTTTGGGATTCATCTTGTCCTCGTTTCTCTTCCATGGTTACGAGTTTGGTTGTTTCGGTTGCCATTCCCGAATGAACCGACCTGGCTCTGATACCACTTGTCACGGAGTGATTTCTTCAACTCTCGTGCGGCACTTAGATTTGATCTAAGTTCAGCCTTTGTGACCCAAACGATATAAGTAACAATGCGGAAGCGTTTGCAAGCGAGTAATACAAACCAACTTTGTATTGCTTACAAGGATGATACAAGAGTGTTTTACAAGTATTACACAAGACTTGTAGGTGTTTTTGGGTGAGTACAAATGGCCCTAACACCACCTATTTATACTTGTCTATTGTATCTAGATCATTCATGATCTAGAGACTTCTAACAACTAAGTATCTTAGATATTTACAAGGTAATATCTAGATATTTCTATAACAAATATCTATGATATTTCTATGGATCTTTCAAGGCTTTTCTAGAGCCCTCTTGGCAGCTCGGGCTTGATACTTCTAGGCCTTTCTTGGCCATTTTAGGGCTGCTCCCGAGTGCTCAAACGTTGCTACATTGTTCCGGAGTCGTGTGGGCTGTTCCGGAGACTTCAGGGCAGCTCTAAGTGCATTTTTATGTGTCCGGAAACTTCCGGAATCCGAGTAACGCGACTTGAATTTAGGCGGGTCGTGACATTAGGCTCTATGATATCCTAAACCTAAAACCCTAGCAGCCGCAACCCTTCAATCTTCTTGCCTCTAATCATCGATTTCTTCTTCTACCCTTCATCTTCTTCATTCCAATCCTTCAATCCCTCTTCATCCAGCCATGTCAGACGACAAGAACAAAGAGGGCTCCAAGTCGGCTGCCCCTGTTCATCCAGCCAAAACAGTTACCAACATCAAGAACCATATCAATCTTATTCTGGGTACTGAGGACTGCCATTACAATGCCTGGGTTGTTCTCTTCAAAACACAGTGAACTGCTTGTCAGGTTCTTGATCATATTCTCCCTCCTGCTACTTCCACATCCGCAAAAGATGATCAGTGGAAACACCTCGATGCCATTGTTCTACAATGGATCTATGCCATCATCACCAAGGATCTGCTACTTACTATTGTTGTTGATGAACAAACCGCTGCTGATGCATAGAAGGCCTTACAAAATATCTTTGAACCGACACGTGCCCTATATCTACCTCAAAAGTTTAACAACACCAAGATTGTGTCCTTCCCTAATGCCTCGGCATACTGCTAAGAACTTAAAACCCTCTCTGATCAACTTGCCAACGTGGATGCTCTAGTTACTAATCAAACACTTGTCCTACAGTTGATTGCAGGTCTCAATGTAGATTATGATAGTTTTGCCACCTTGCTTCAACAAGCCGCCCCCCTACCCGACTTCAACACAGCACGGTCTAGGTTAATTTTGGAGGAAGGCCGTAAACAACAGCAACAAACTTCTACCACAGCCCTACACATCCAAACCACTCGTACATCACATTCCTCCAACCCTAACTCCTCCACCAATCACACCTACCACTACTCCAACCCCCTACAACCCAAACCATACCAACCCTCCACTCGTGGTCGTGGAGCGGACAGTATTTACCAAGGCCGTGGTAGGGGAGGCCGAGGCCGCAGTCGTAGGGGCCGGACTCGTGGTCGTGGCAACTATAACGACACAAGTGGACATCCAAGCACTTATCATTACTCCCCTTGGTTAACCCAACAGCAGCATGATTTTTACTCATCACCACCATGGGGATCGGCGGCCCCTCCTTGTCCCTATCCCACGGCTCCCATGGCTCGCCCCCCTAACTGCCAACAACAGGGGATTCTAGGACCTAGACCCGGCCCATCAGCTGACTATGCAGCCTCTGAATATTCTCACACTCCCACCAATATTGAAGAGACCCTTCATACCATGACTTGAACCCGGATCAACCGTGGTACATGGATACCGGAGCTATAAACCATATGACCAACTCCACAGGTACTCTCTCTTCTTATGTTAATACCGGCAATTTTAAACATATCATCGTTGGCAACGGGTTTCAAATACCGACTACGGGTATGGGTCAATCAACACTAAAACCACCCTTTCCCCTTGAAACTCAATGACATTCTAGTTGCAGCACATCTAATCAAAAACCTACTTTCTGTTCGTCGCCTTACTACTGATAATTCACTAACCATTGAATTCGATCAGTTTGGTTTTGATGTGAAGGATTTTCAGACCAGGATTCTACTCCTCCGATGTAACAGCACCAACGACCTCTATCCGCTCTCTCTTGATTCCACTCAACATGTCTCCCTGTCTACTTTTGCTGCTAGTTCTGTTGATCTCTGGCATTGTCGTTTAGGTCACCCGGGATCTGATTTATTAAAAGTCTTGAATAAACAGAATTTTATTTCCGTTTGTTCTTTTAAACATGAACATTTATGTCAATCATGTGTTTTTGGTAAACAAGTGAAGTTGCCCTTTTATGATTCTCAATCTTATATTGCTTTACCTTTTGATATTGTGCATAGTGACCTGTGGACCTCGCCGGTGCGTAGTTCACAAGTTCATCGATATTACATTATGTTTCTTGATGATTATACCAACTTCTTGTGGACATATTCTCTAACTAACAAATCCAATGTCTTCTCAATTTTTCTCATGTTCCAATCACTTATTAAAACACAATTTGAAAGACAAGTAAAAACATTTCAGTGTGATAATGGAACGGAGTATAATAACAACCAGTTTCACACTTTTTGCAAACAAAATGGAATGCAATTTCACTTCTCCTGTCCTCACACTTCCTTTCAAAACGGTAAAGCTAAACGTAAAATACGCTCAATAAATAATATTCTTCGCACTCTTCTCACTCACGCTTCCTTACCACCTTCTTTCTGGCACCATGCTCTCGAAATGGCCACCTATCTTCTGAATATTCTTCTTTTTAAAACCAAAAATAATTTAACTCCAACTCACCTTCTCTACCACAAACACCCAATCTACTCTCATCTTCGCACCTTCGGGTGTCTATGCTATTTTTGGACCAAAAGAACCAATGAGCCAGATCAGAAAAACCTCTAAGTCCCACAAGACATCACAACAACTGCTGACAGCTTCATCAGCAGTTTGACAAAGACTGAAGACTTCAACAACTGAAGATCAAAGAACTGAAGATCAACAGCTGAAGACTTCAAGTATTGAAGACTCATCTACTGAAGCATCAAGTACTGAAGACTCAAGTACTGAAGCTTCAAGTGCTGAAGACTCAAGTGCTGAAGACTCAAGTGCTGAAGATCAACAGCTGAAGACTGAAGTACTGAAGATCAACAACTGATGCACAAAGACTGAAGACAAAGACTGAAGACATCAGCTAATGATAACTACAGAAGTCATCAGCTGATGAATCATCTGAAGTTAAAGTCTGAAGACCAAGTGCTGAAGCTTCAGAGTTTGTCACAACAGCTGAAGAAGTATTCTTCAGTTGTTGTAATGGTTTCCTTTTTCAGTTGTTTCTTTTTCTATTTTCAGTAGTTTGTAAAACGACTGAAGAGTTTGTTCTTCAGTCGTTGTAGTTATCAGTAGTTTCTTTTCAGTTCTTGTAATAGTTTGACACTTAGCATTTTGTAAGAAGATGTTGACATCTTCAGTAGTTTAGTTTGTTATCAGTAGTTTGTTAATAACGGTTTGATGTCACTGTCAAGTGACATCAGCTGACGTCATTCTTTCCTATATAACGATAATGACCTAATTGTAGCCGCTATCGAAGCATGCAATTGAATGAAATATTCTCTTTTGCAGAACTTCCATCTTTCTCTATAACTTACTGTTTTTATTGCTAAATCTTTAGTGTTCTTGCTTGTTTGTTCTAATTCTTGTACTAAATCCGCTACGAATACAACCTAATTGATCAAACTAGAGGCTGAGATCCTGTCAAATGGTATCAAAGATCCCGTCAAATGGTATCAGAGCTGGTTAATCATTGATCGATTTAACAATTGATCATTTGAAACTGCTCTTTTGACATCTACGTTTAATCGAATTAGCAATTTGCAAGAATTAGTTATAGAGATTGAGGTTCTGCTGCTTCTGACCGTTAAACTTGAGGTTCTCGTGGTTTTTGAGCTAGATCTGTGTTGTTTACCTTGAATTTGACTGAAATCTGAAATGACGACACCAACTAACGATCCTCACAATACTGGTTCCTCAACAAAGCCTCCGATGCTTGTGAGGAATGAGTATAACATATGGCAACGTCGTATGCTTCATCACTTGTCTGTCAACAGTGCTGGTTGTTGGAAGTCAGTGGTGCATGGACCATACAAGCCTATGGTGAGCGTTCCTGAATCAAATGAGCAGGTTCCGAAGAAACCTGATCAATATTCGGACGATGATCTTAAGCTGTTCGAGATTGATGCTAAAGCCCATGGAATTTGGCTATGGCAATTCCAAATGAGATCTATTCAGGGCTTTTGCATCATGAAACTACTCATGATCTCTGGGTTGCTCTGAAGGAACCAATGAGGTCTTAGCAAATACTAAGGAAATCCTCGCCCAACAATATGAGACATTCTCTCATAGGAAGGGTGAGACACTGACTCAACAGTTTGAGCGATTCTCTTGTCTTATTTCTGAGCTGAAAATGGTTAAACAAGAGTATTCCAATAGTCAGATGAACAACCGTTTCCTTAGATCCCTGCCTGAGAGATGGGACACTTATACCATTGTCCTACGCTCCAGTGCAAATCTGGACACTCTATCTCTCACCCAACTTCATGGGAAACTGCTTACATTTGAGAGAGAGAGAGAACAGAAAAGGAAGTTGTCATCATCTGGCAAGCTCACTGATGACTTTGTCTCAGGCAATGCTGCCTTGATAGGTCAAGTCAGAATATGCTACATCTGAGAATGCCTATGATGAGCATATTGATTTCTCTAGCAATTCTGAACATGCTTTTGTTGGTGTTGATAGTAGTTCAGGAGGTAGCAGTGATAACTTGTGCTTTCTGATGGAGGACTTGAAGAACATTCCAGATGATGATCTGGAAGAGATGGATATTTTGAGTCAAATGGCTATGATAAATATCAGATCTCAAAAGTTCTACAAGAGAACCGGGAGGAAATTTTCTGGTCTCTCTGGCAAAACCAAAGTTGGTTTTGACAAGAGCAAGTTAAGATGTCACAAGTGCCAGAGGCTTGGACACTTTGCTAGAGAGTGTAGATCATCTGGATCTAACTCCTCTGCACCCTTTGTGACTTTTCCAAGCAATAGCTCACAGCACAGAGGGCAACACTCTACCAGTTCCAGTCATCCATCACCAGCACAGGCATCACCTGCATACTTTGTGCCTCAGGGTCATATGCCATACCCATACCCCTGCTACTACATGCCTCAGCCAAGTCAAGTTCAAGTACCCCCTGCTCAGCAACCACATGCTCTCCCTGAGCCTTAATCTTCCCAATCTCATCATCAACCCCAACCTCAACAACACAGCTTCTTCACCCCAGGAGTTGTTGACTGGAGTAGTTTACCAGATGATTTATCTGGTCAAGAACAACTATTCCAAGGTGCTGGTCAACATGGTGGTGATCATCCTTTTGGGAACTTTGCTCTCATGGCCCTGGAGTCTGCTGATGGGCCATCCTCCAATGCTTCATCACAGGTATCTTCTGAGGCTAAAGCCAAGCTTTGTTCTGATTCATGCATAGCAGCATTTGCTTCTATTAGAGAGGCAAACGTAGCTTTAATTTATAAAAATCTTGAGCTAGAGCAAACCAATTCCAAAAGAAAAGCTGAATTTGAGGCTGTGATTAATGATAAAAATGATGAGATATATAAGCTTAAATGTCAAATAAAAGATGATAAGGCTAGGGAAGAAGTACTTCTAGAAAAGTACAGAGACCTCAAGGAAACGCTTGCAGCCACCCAAGTAGAGTGTGATCGATGGGTGCAATCCTGCAAGGGTTTTGAAATGCTTCTTAGTAAGCAATCTGCTTCCAATGTGAAGTTTGGCATTGGTTATAATCACACTGCCCCTCCTACAGATTTTACTTCAAGAGCAGAAGTTGAATCTGATGGAGAGAGCAATAACCAATCCTTCTCATCATGTGACCTACTATCTGATACAGCATCATCAGAAGTAGAAGTCAGCATTCATTCCTCACAAAACCAATCAGCTGATGCTAAAACAGCTGATGGTTCAAATGCTGACTATCACATGATCAAAGAGCTGATCAACTCAGGTGGTCTTTAGAAGTACTGAAAGTACTGGAGAGCAAGTGATAACACCTGAAGTTCAAACCCCAACTACTGCCAGTACTGAAGAGAAGAAAACTGTCAGTAGAAAGGGTTTGAAGACTACTAAAGAGGATGTCAGGAATGCAAGTACTGCCAGCAAACAACTGAAGAACAAGTCTTCAGCAGTTTCATCTTCTTCAGTAGATGATCAACATAAGATGAAGAAGAAGCCATGTGAGATATGTGGCTTGTTCAATCATCTTACTGATGATTGCTGGTACAAAAGGGGCTCCAAACTCAAACAAAATATGTGGCTTGTTCAATCATCTTACTGATGATTGCTGGTACAAAAGGGGCTCCAAACTCAAACAAAAGGAGAAAATTAAAGAGCAAGTGAATAAAATGAAAAATGAGTTTGAAACCAAGTTTGTACTAGCAACATAAAAACCTGAAACCCCTAAGCCCAAAAAGAAATCCAAAAAGAAGGTAGGGGTTAATCAGGTAACAGCTGAGGTTGCTCGAAAGAAGATGGTGCTACACAGGAATCCATCACCAGCAAGCACTAATGTGTCTGAAGAGCTGAAAGCTTTATCACAAAGTCAGACACAACTAGTAATGATGGTTCAACATCTAATGGGAAGAGTCAACCAATTAGATGCTCCTGTGTTGAAACCACAGAAAAGGAAATCCAAGCCAAAGGATTCCTCTTCTACACCATCTCCTTCACCTCAGCCTGTCACATATCACCAACCAGTTAGTGTTGCTTCTATTGATGAGAACAGACCCAAAACCAAACAGGTTTGGGTCTCTAAAACTAACTAACCTGTTGTGTTGATTGCAGGGTTCTTCAACATGCCAAAGAAGCATCTGGTATGTGGACAGTAGAGGATCCATGCATATGACAGGAAGCAGCTCACTTCTTAATGACTACTCTCAAGGAAAGAAGGGGTTTGTTTCCTTTGGCAATGATGCAAAAGGTTACATCATCGGCAAAGGCTTTGTTTCTGATGGAGAAATAAAGTTTGATGATGTTAACCATGTGGAGAATCTCAAGTACAATCTCTTGAGTGTCAGTCAAATGTGTGATAAAGGCCATGTTGCCCTTTTCACCAGCCGGAACTGTCGGATTCTGTCATCCAAAGTTCTGAGTTTGATTGACAAGGTGTTGGATGAATATACTCTCCTGAAGGCCAACAGGACAGGAAGAGTATATGCCTTAGACCTTTCAAAGAAAATTGATATAAAAGGCCATCCTTGCCTATTCTCCAAGGCTTCTCCTCAATAATCTACTCTATGGCATAGAAGGCTGGGGCATGTTAATCTCAAAAACATGAATCAGCTGATAAGCCATGGTTTAGTAAGAGGGTTGCCTTTGAAGGAGTTCAAGTGTGAAGACAACTGCACTGTTTGTTTAAAGGGAAAACAACACAAAGTCTCATTTTCTCCAATAGAAGAACCAAAGTCCACTGCCTGCTTACAACTCCTGCACATGGATCTCTTTGGTCCTGTCAGAGTAATGAGTATGGCAAAAAAGAAATACTGTCTGGTAATTGTGGATGATTACTCCAGATTTGTATGGACTTTCTTCTTGCACTCTAAAGATGAAGCTGCCAAGGCTATAATGAACTTTGTGTTATTTGTGGAGAAGCAGTATTCCCTTCAAGTCAAGTGTGTGAGGAGTGACAATGGAACAGAGTTTAGAAATCACACACTTGATGACTTCTACCTGTCAAAGGGAATTAAAAGGCAGTTCAGCATTCCAAGAACTCCTAAACAGAATGGAGTGGTTGAAAGAAAGAACAGGACTCTCATTGAAGCTGCAAGGTCAATGCTGGCTGACTCAGGATTGCCACTGACCTTTTGGGCTGAAGCTGTTAATACAGCTTGCTATGTGCAGAATAGAGTATTAGTGAATCAGAGGTTGATGAAGACTCCTTATGAAGTACTCCATCATTTGGCTCCTTTGATTTCCTTCTTTAGAGCCTTTGGGTGTCCTTGTTTCATTCTCAACACAAGCAATCCACTCCAGAAGTTTGCTTCAAAGGTGGATGAAGGGTATTTTGTTGGTTATTCATCAACTTGCAAGGCATACAGAGTTTTCAACTGTAGGACAAAGATGGTTGAAGAGACTTTGCATGTGAAGTTTAATGAATCTCCAAAGGACAAGATTCCACAAAACCCTGTGGAGTTGTTTGATTTGAACATACTGCAATATGTTCCTTATCAACCTCCAGTTGTTGTTCCTATCAACAGTTCTCCACCTGATGGTACTGATGATGATGTAGTTAGTACTCACCTTTTCAGGTTTAGCGACCACCTGCCTGAGTCCACTAAACCTGATGCTCCTGTAGCTTCAGCAGCCCCATCCACAACAAATGCTGATGAGATTTCTGCATGCTCTACTTCATTTGAGCTGCCATCTCCTACATGGTTTCAAGAATCTTCATCACCATCTGTTGCTGCTGAAAGTCCTACAAACACTTGCACTGATCTTATAATCTATCAAGAGCTGAAGAATCACCCTACATCTCAAATCATTGGTGATATCAATGCTGGAGTTTCAACCAGGAATCAATTATCCAACTTCTGCTTCTATGCTCTCTTCATCAGTCAGCAAGAGCCAAAGAACTATCATGTTGCATTAAGAGACAATGGATGGGTTGAAGCAATACAGCTTGAGCTTATTCAGTTCAGAAAACAGCAAGTGTGGGAGCTTGTTCCTTTACCCCAAGGTAAGTGTGCAATAGGCAATAAGTGGGTGTTTAGGAATAAAACAGATGAAAATGGCCAAATTGTTAAGAACAAGGCCAGACTGGTTGTCCAGGGGTTTGCACAAGAGGAAGGCATCGATTATGATGAAACCTTTGCCCCTGTAGCCAGACTGGAGGCAATTAGATTGTTCTTAGCTTATGCTGCCTTTCACAGTCTTAAAAGTTTATCAAATGGATGTCAAAAGTGCCTTTTTATATGGTAAAATAAAAGAGGAAGTTTATGTGTGTCAACCACCAGGTTTTGAGGATAATAAATATCCTAATTGGGTGTATAAGCTTGATAAGCAGGTTTTGAGGAAGTTTATGTGTGTCAACCACCAAAAGAACCAATGAGCCATATTAGAAAAACCTCTAAGTCCCACAAGACATCACAACAACTGCTGAAAGCTTCATCAGCAGTTTGACAAAGACTGAAGACTTCAACAGCTGAAGATCAAAGAACTGAAGATCAACAGCTGAAGACTTCAAGTACTGAAGACTCATCTACTGAAGCATCAAGTACTGAAGACTCAAGTACTGAAGCTTCAAGTGCTGAAGACTCAAGTGCTGAAGACTCGAGTGCTGAAGATCAACAGCTGAAGACTGAAGTACTGAAGATCAACAACTGATGCACAAAGACTGAAGACAAAGACTGAAGACATCAGCTAATGATAACTACTGAAGTCATCAGCTGATGAATCATCTGAAGTTAAAGTCTGAAGACCAAGTGCTGAAGCTTCAGAGTTTGTCACAACAGCTGAAGAAGTATTCTTCAGTTGTTGTGATAGTTTCCTTTTTCAGTTGTTTCTTTTTCTATTTTCAGTAGTTTGTAAAACGACTGAAGAGTTTGTTCTTCAGTCATTGTAGTTATCAGTAGTTTCTTTTCAGTTCTTGTAATAGTTTGACACTTAGCATTTTGTAAGAAGATGTTGACATCTTCAGTAGTTTAGTTTGTTATCAGTAGTTTGTTAATAACGGTTTGATGTCACTGTCAAGTGACATCAGCTGACTTCATTCTTTCCTATATAAGGATAATAACTGTAGCCGCTGTCGAAGCATGCAATTGAATGAAATATTCTCTTTTGCAGAACTTCCATCTTTCTCTATAACTTACTGTTTTTATTGCTAAATCTTTAGTGTTCTTGCTTGTTTGTTCTAATTCTTGTACTAAATTCGCTACGAATACAACCTAATTGATCAAACTAGAGGCTGAGATCCTGTCAGCTATCCTCTTCTTCCCTCCACGTCCATTAATAAGCTTCAAAATCGCTCCTCTCCTTGTGTTTTTTAGGCTATCCATCCAACCATCGAGGATACAAATGCTATGACATGTCCACCAAAAAGATTATTTTTTCACGTCATGTTGTGTTCGATGAGTCAATCTTTCCTTTTAGCACTTCTTTCCCACTTCCATCCTATGATTTTCTTCACAATCAAGACCATTCGGATCATCACCCGTCTTTTTGGCATCAACAAACCAACCCGTCCACCTCATCCATATCTACACAACCTCCCGCGAACAAGCCTCCCATCACAAAGACCTACAGTCGTCGCTTTCCTAATACACCAGCCTACACTTCCACACCACCATCGGCCCAAACAACCAGCCCACAGCCGACACCACCCACCTAATCTGATACTACACATACCGTGACCACCCCACCCCCTTCACCATCACCACCACCACCACCCCCACCGCGTACCATGCAAACTCGTAGCATGACAAGAAATCTAAAGCACAAAATTCCATTCAACCTACATACCACCACCACCCTCGAACCCATTCCTCGAAATTTCACCGATTTAACTGCTTAGCACGTATCATTATGGCTCAGCCACTGCTTATATACTATTATATGTTGATGATATGATCCTGGTCACTTCTTCCGACACTCTACGTCAGCACCTCATGCAACGACTCTCTTCTGAATTTGCAATGATAGACTTAGGACATCTGAGCTATTTTTTGGGGATATCAGTTACTCGCACCACTGATGGTATGTTTTTATCTCAATCCAGACCCCTGTTGTCAACAGCGGCTATAGCGATCGCTATAGCGCGCTATGTAGCGTGGCGCCAATCGGTCGCTATTTGTAAATAGCGACTACATAGCGGTATTTTTATTTTTATTTTATTTTTTTATTTTTTATTTATTTTTTATTTGGTAAATATGAGATTTAGATGATTAGTAATCAAGTATTTTAGCTATTTTGGGGGTCTTTGCTTAGATTTCCTACTACTTTATTACTAAATATGCTTATCTATTGAATGTAAAACAATCTTACATATTATTCTACTTAATCGCTAAACACGAAATAGCGGTCGCTATTTACCGTTATTCGCTGCGTAGCATATAGGTGGCTTGTCGCTATTTACCGCTATTCGCTATTGACAACTATGATCCAGACATGCTCAGACAATACTTGACAAGGCAGGGATGACCACGTGCAATCTTCACCCAAGTGGATATCGTAGGAAAATTAAGTACTACCTCTGGTGAGTTAATTGATGACCCGACCACATACCGTAGTCTGGCAGGTGCCCTCCAGTATCTTACCTTCACCCAGCCGAACATATCCTATGCGGTTCAATAGGTGTGTATGCATATGCATGCTCCTCGTACAGGTCATTTATCAGCTCTGAAACGAATTTTACGGTACACTAAGGGCACTATTAATATGGGTTTACGCATGTGCGCATAGATGCTGACTGGGTCGGTTGTCCAGACACAAGACGATCCACTTCCGGATACTGTGCTTACTTAGGGTGATAATCTTATTTCTTGGTCTTCCAAACGTCAATCCATCGTTTCACGTTCTAGTGCGGAGGCCGAATATAGGGGCGTTGCAAATGTTGTTGCAGAGGCATGTTGGCTACGAAATCTGCTTCTAGAACTCTGGGCTCCCCCTCAGCGCACCTCTTTGGTGTATAGTGACAACATTAGTGCCATTTAGCTTTCGGGTAATCCGATACATCATCAACGCACAAAACATATTGAAGTAGATATTCATTTTGTTCGTGAACGAGTGCAGCGCGGTCACATTCGGGTTCGCCATGTTCCAACTTGACACAATTTTTCTGATTTATTCACAAAAGGATTACCTCGGATTTTATTTGAAGATTTTCGTTACAGTCCAAGTCTCCGCAACCCTCCACCTTAGACTGTGGGGGTATATTAGACCAGGTTACTCAAATTGTAATATTCAGTATCAAAGGTCCCATTCTGTAACTTGTAAGTTTATAAATGTTTGGAATGTGAAGAGCACAGATACGATTTTGAGAACAATTCTATTCTATCACTTTGCTTAAGGTTTTTTATTATGTATATGCAATAAATTAAATGTAATAAATTAAAACAAAAATTATGTTCTTTAGAATATATACTATCCTTTTTAAACAAATTTATGAACAGATACCAACTCTTCTCATTGCAGCATGAAGCTCACCTATCATAAACAAAAACAGCTACATCACAGGCAGCCAAGGAATCCTCACTAGATAGAAGCTGTTTGACATCATCTTCTTGAATTTTATGCAATACAAGTCTTTTAGTTCCCTGGTAAAGTCAGTGCATATATTTCAAGTCAAATGGTGAAAACAACCCAAAAAAGATATACAATATGAAGAAATGAGCATACATCCAAATTTTAGTGTGTGTATTTTGATCAACTAATTATAGGACTACAATAAGGATAAAGGGGAAACCTAATCAAAAGGTAACTCTTAATTATGATAAAGTCTTCTCCTCGGTTTTACAAAAGCGTGAGGCGCACTAAGGCACTTTGGTCCCAAAACCTAGGCTAAGAGCTTCATGTATGCGAGGCAAGATCTTCATGTGCAAGGCATTGCTCTATATACAACCAAAAGTTGCATCTCTTACATATTAGTATCGTACATCATTCAAAATCTCTTTATTGTTTTGGTTGTTTTAACATGTCTTTGAACCCTGATTTTAACCAATTATTAAGCCACATGTGCAATTTTGGTTGTCACTAGAAGTAGTGAAATTCATAAAGAAGAAGAATGGACATGTTTTGGTGAAGGAGAAGGATATCAAGTAAGATGGCAAACTTACTTCCACGATTTGTTCAACAGGAGGAATCAACAAGAGCGGCACGAGAACTCCACCATCCACCACCGAAGGAATATTTGTATTGTCGCAATGTCACCAAGGAAGAGGTAGGGAGAGCTCTTATGAAGATGGAAACAGCAAAAGTAATGACCCACGCAACATTCCTATAAAGGTGTGAAAATGCTTGGAGGAAGGAGTTCGATTGCTGATAGATATGTTAATATTATATTCAAAACTAGTAAAATGACAACTCAGCGAAGACTAGTGAGTTAGTCCTAATTTACAAGAATAACAACGACGGCCAATGTTGTGGTAACTATAGGGGATTAAGCTATTTAGTCATACAGTGAAATTATAGGAAAAGAGTGATCGAGGCAAATATAAACAAACAAACCCAGTATATCCCACTCAAGAGCAGGGTCTGGGAGGGGTAGGTGGTGGCAAGTCTTTCCTCTATCCAGATAGGTAGAGAGACCGCTTCCAAAGAGACCCCTGGCTCGATACAAAAGCTATAACGCTCGCGATTTAACATATAATCAAATAATCAAATAATCAATCATATAATCAAACGTACGATTTATGATATATGGTATATGGTACAGCACACATCATACCGCAAGCATTCAAAGCATTAAGATATCACCAAAAGGAAGTATAAAATGAACAAGCATGCATCAGGGAAGCCGCAAGTTTCCCCTAAGGAGGTCTACGCGTACTACATACACATCAAGCCCTGTAACAAGTAAACAAAGTCCTTTCCTAGCTACAGAAACCACTAAAAGTCCTTAATTTTAATTCTACGTCTCCAGTCACTCCTATCCTCGATCATGTGCTCAGAGAGGTGCAAGTGTTCCATATCTCGCCTAATTCTCTCTTCCCAAGTCAACCTAGGTCGTCCTCTACTCTTCCTACCCTCTATGCTGATGTTCTCCACTGCTCTGACCGGTGCTGCCATTGGTCTCCTCTTGACATGTCCATACCATCTTAATCTTCCCTCTCGTATTTTATCTGCAATAGAAGCCACTTCTAACTTCTGTCGAAACACTTCGTTTCTTATCCTATCCAGTCTTGATCGAGGCAAATATGAGATAAGGAATTCAAGCAACGACAAAACAATTTGGATCTATGTTGGGATTGTTAGGTTGTGAAGTCCTTGCGGGCTTTTAGGTTAGACTTAGACATTAGAAGACATGGGTCAAGCCTAGTTTAGTTTCCTTGGTCCCTAATCTAGTAACCATAGTTATATCTCTATAAATACCATGTCATGTATTGTAATCTTTGTACTGTGCTAGTGTGCTAATAAAAAGAAAACCTTATTTGCAGCCCGTGAACATAGGATTCACAACGAATCCAAACCATGTAAAATTCTCGTGTTCTTATTGCTTTTGTGAGTAGTCTCAGATGAGTTGTTGAAATCGATTCAGGAGGCCATGTTGTGGTACATGCGCTTCACAGATGACTTAGGGTTGATCGCGGATGATAAAGACTTGAACGAGAGGGTAGAGGAGTGATGCACAGGTTTAGAGAGCAAAAGCCTACACATCAGTCAGTCAAAACCAAGTACCATTCATTATAATTTCAACTGGGGAAACAGTGTAAAGGACCATAGATAACCATTAGAGACCAAGTTGTACTTCAAACAAACTACAACCAAGTTCAAGTATTTAGTATCGTTCATCCAAAATGCTAGAGACAATGACTGCGATGTAGCTCATCGCGCTCAGGTAAGTAGGTGAACCTTTTCGAGGATATATTTGGTGATAGAACTTCTTGAAGACGTCAAATAAAATTTAAAGATCTTTAAGGACCGTATATGTTAGATCTGTGTCAACGCTTCACTACCTTACCTTCTATGGTACTTATACTACCTTTAATCATAGGTTTTAGTGCTAGATACTTTCTAGGTGGGCCTCTAGTCTTAGATGAGCAGGTTAGATACTTCCTAGGCATGCCTTGTAGCCTCTAGTCTAAATGTACCTTTAATGGTAGATGGTGCCTTTAGTCATTATCGTGCCTTCCATCTTACCTACATTTAGCCTTAGATACTTGTATGCCTACTTTTTACTTACTTGCTTCTGTTTTTGACTGCTACTACTAATAAATTTTGTAATGCCCCATTATAATGTTCTTGTTATGATATGTTATGATAGTTGATATGTTATAATATTAGTTTTTCATGTATTATTCATGTCGTTGTACTAAAAAAGCAGAGGTTTAATTTAGTTGGGGGCCTCTCTGGGTGCAACCTGTCTAACCAACGGGATAGAGGTAATGTTTGCTCTCATCTCACCCTCTCCTACTCGTTGAATGAGATTTCACCGCGTATGTTTGTGTATTTGTAGTTTTGTGCCATTACCCCCGCTACCACCATTACCGCAACACCACCTACACAACTAACGATGTTTCCAGTGCCACTACCTATGCCGTCATCATCTTGGTCTCCACCAATAGCCACCACCTATGCCGTCATCATCTTGGTCTCCACCAATAGCCACCACCTATATTTTTTTTTGTCCTAAAACGACTATTTCAACATGGTCACATTTTGGTTAGAAATTCTTTTTAACCATAAGATATTGATACTTTTTTTTAACATGGCTTGTTTTGACTCGAACCAATTTTTATAACTTGTTTTGACTCGAACCCGTTTTTATAGCCTGTTTTGACTCGAACCCATTTGAATAACCTATTTTGACTTGAACCCAGTTTGACTCAATTGCCCGCCATTTTGCATACAGGCGTCGATTACATGGACATGCCACAAGCACACAATCCACTACTAATGATTGTGTTATCGCCAAGGGTAATCTTGTATCTTGCAAGAGCAAGAAACAATATGTTATGCTGTTCTCAAGTGTATCAAAATAAGAATTATCACACAAACTACTAGTGAACTCATGTGATACGTAATTTGTTTGGTGAGATCGGGTTTACAGAACCTAAACCAATAAACTTATGGTGTTAATCGTTATAATGAGGCACCTATTCACATTGCAAATAATGTAGTATTCTAAAAAGTAACCAAACATATAAAAGTTAATTGTCATTTTACTCGAGAAAAGCTTAAAGATGGGACAATCACAACTCATGATAAAACTAAAAACCTGATGTCTTCACTGTAACTTTACCAGAATCAGAATTTATCATGTTTGTAACAACCTAGGCATAATAACTTAGGGGGTAGTGTTTAATTATGCATGTGTACTATCGTATAATGAAGGCAATGCGCTTTAGGTTGAGTTTATAAATGGTTCCCCCTTTTATATATGCATGCTCCCATTATGATGTAAATAGATACAAGGACTGTACCATATAATTACTTCATAGTTTCATTTTGTTTCTGATACCATACCATATATAATAATGATAAGTGATCAATAAATTATAGAAGCATAATAAGAACGCAAAATAAAATCAATCAAATTTTAGCTCCTAACCAATTATGCACGCTAAATCCTAAAATATATTTTATCTAATACGCCCTAATATCATTTTGCATAGAAGTTACTCAAAAACTAAAGAGGTCACAGGTTCGACCTATTTACTTAAGAATGGGCAATTTTGTCTCTAGCAAGTTACAAGCTAAAAGGTTGGATAAAAATGAACAGGTCAAGTGTGTCAAAGGTCGTCGAAAGTATATATTTAGTGCATAAAATGTCTTAAATCATTTTAATTAAAAAATTAACTTACTTTGGATTTAAAAAGTTGTAATCATAACTGAGACACTCATTTTCTATAGAAAAATAAGCCTTTAGACAAAAAAGTCTTTCAAGACAACCGGACCCATCATTTCAGCTCGTACAAAAAATTATTCATTTTGATCCAATTACATGATCATCCCTGCTGGCCCATTTCCACTACAAGTTAATAAAAGTAAGTGTGTTTGTAGTTCATTGATATATAAGCAAGAAATGAAACTTGTTAATACATCATTGTCAAGTACACCTGAAATCACCATGTTCAACAATAAACACTCACCTGAAGCTGATCAACAGCATTGACTGTATAAGATTGATTGCCAGTTAAACCTTGAGAATTTTGAAAAGGCCTACAAGTTATAACAGCAAAAAAAAAACGCTATCAAGAAGTTTGTGGAGATAATAACCTTAATTTAGAACATTTAGCAAAACTTTTAAAGAGCAAAAGCATTAACAATTCACCTTCTGACAAACGAACTTACCAGGGAAGGCTTGCCTATTTTTTGGCCCAAACACAAAGCATTGAAAAACATGGCTATCTGATTGTTGTTTTTTAACATCTAAGGTTCTTTTCCTAGTAACTCGGAGTGCTGCTGCAGGATCATCAGTATATCCCAGGTATATCAGGTAGGCTAAACTTTTTGCTGGGTCAAGCATCGTCATTAGCACCCACTGCAACCATGAATGTAATGTTAGTAACCCTGAGCAATAAGCTTATGGAATCATAAGAATTTTATATAATACAACACTTGAAAGCCAATATAACAACCATTAAACACTTCAACCATGAATATTTGAGAAGTTAGAAAGTAGAGTGGCAAAGTGAGGTTTGGGTAACAAAACTGTTATTGGACTTAAAACATAACTGTTTCTAAATTCAATATGCTAAAAAGTAAACACATTAATCCAGGTACTACTTCAGTCCCTACGAGTTGATTCCTATGTATTTTTCAATTTTAATTTGGATGCTTCATTTTTCAATCTTAGGAAAATATAGTAGTTAGTTTCTGTATTGTGGAAGAATATGACAATTACTCTTGTTAAATAAAGTTTTGTTTAGATAAAAGCACAGAAAAAGATCCAAGAATGTGCACTTAGTAAACATTTAAAGTTTAGATTTGCGTGTATATATTCAAACAAATAGATGTCAGCATAATTAATAATTACATTAATTCTTGGTAAGAGCCAAATAACTTTTAAAGTAACCAAGTATTGCATCCTTTTTGTGGTATAAATAAAAATGCTTTCACACGCACCTGAGAGAGAAAACCAGAGAGTCCTATATCCCCTAATTCAGTTCTCTCCACTCTATTCTTATAAGGAGCTACATCACAAGGACTGAAAAGAAAACATAATGCGTTAGAAATTACTATATATTAGATCAGAATATGTGTTGACTTTGTAATTAGTCAATAGAGTTTGTCATATAAGTCATAACCATACGTTAAATATGAAACTACTTACACCAAAATTGTAATGGGAACTACCTAATGGAAACAAAGGTACGAGACATATCACAAACTCAATGAAGGATAAAATCGTGTTGAAAAACACAGAAACTTAGAAACACGACTCGGTGATCTTTGTGGAACTCCATGACTCTTTTCTTGTATTATTATTAGACCAAAACTCACATCTTACAATGAACCTAGACCCTTCTATTTATACTAAAAACTTCACCTAGGAATCAAGTAAACCCAAATCTACTTATTAGGATACTCTATCAAATCAAAACAAATTCAATCAATTAAACAAAACAAACTAAATCAAACTACTAAAATAATAACCTGCCTGGACTCCTAAATCCTCAACCACCAAAAATAATTTAACAAATCAAATCAAGATTAACCCAACAATGAATACACATGTAAAGCTGAAGAAAACGAAATCACCTTTCTAGTGCAATTGAAAACACCTCATCAAGCTCAGAACCTTGTAGAGCTCCATCCTAGCAGGTGTAAATGTTTACATATGATATACATATGCATGTATATCAGTTAAAAGTTTTTTAGAATGTAACCTTTACTCCAAAGGCAAATAATAGAAACAAAAAACTTCCAAAGCTAATAAAATTGGGAGTTTACTACAAGTCTACAATGGCACTAATCATAATAAATGAAGAGATTTAATTGTCTTTATGAAAGTCACGTAACGTTGTCAAAATAGAGTTTCCCTTGGCTTACGCTCCATTCAATTTGGGAAAAAAAGTCTTTCTTGTGAAAGTCAAAAACTTGTTAGCCTGGTTGTTAAAACTAAAAAGTTCAACAGATATCTTGGGTATGACATAAAAAACAGAGGCTAGATTTCCTAATGTTGATTCTTATATGGATTGTGAAGTCAACTATAGTTAGTCAATGTGATGTTATCAATTAAGCTTCGGAAGTAATATACTAAAGCTTCGGAAGTTATGCAATAAGCTTCGGAAGCAGTACAATAAGCTTCGGAAGCAGCTTCATATTACTTTGGTTAGTTTAGGGGTGCTTTATGTCAATAATCAAAGTATGAGGTGTTTAGTGATAGTATAGAAGGTTGTTATAGTTTGTTAATTGTTGTTAACGGCTATAGGGTGTTTAAAAGGATCTTCTTCCTTTTTTGTATTGTAATCTTTCAATCTTTCGATCATCAAATTCGCTGAAGTTTCTGTCATTCGAATTTGTTCATTTTCAATTCTTTGTGTTCAATTTGTAACAAGTGGTATCAGAGCCTGGTTCGGCTCAAGTTTGAAGAATTGATTCGATCACGTTGGTTAATCGAGGTGACGATGGTATCCACCAAGTTCGAAATCGAGAAATTCGATGACAAAAATGATTTCAGTTTGTGGAGAGTAAAGATGAAGGCCCTTCTTGTTCACCAAGGATTGGCGGAAGCACTCACCGGAGGTGAAGCCCCTGTTCCGGTCGGAGCGACTGATAAAGAAAGGAGGGAAATCACCGAGAAATGGAAAGAACAGGGCGTCAAGGCCCATAGCGCCATCATCCTCAGCCTGGGTGATAGGGTGCTTCGTGAAGTCACGAAGGAGACCACGGCAGCGGGAATTTGGACCAAACTCGAGTCATTGTATATGACAAAGAGTTTGGCGAATAGGTTGTATTTGAAGAAGAGGCTATACACCTTTCACATGAACTCAGGGAAATCAGTTGAAGACCATACTGATGACTTCAACAAGCTGATACTGGATCTTGAAAACATTGGAATCAAGTTGAGCGAAGAAGATCAAGCCCTCATATTCTTGACTTCTTTGCCCCAACTACGAACACTTTGTGGACACACTGCTGTATGGTAGGAATACCCTAACCATGGAAGAAGTACTCGCAGCATTAAACTCAAGAGAGTTGAAGAAAAGGTCAGATTCACAAGATGAAGGTGGAGAGGGTCTCTTTGTAAGAGGCAGGCCTGAGATAAGAGACTCAAGGAATTCAAAAATCAAACATCCAACAAGGTCCAAATCAAGATCCAAGAGGAAGTGCTTTGTGTGTCAATCCGAGAAGCACTTAAAGAAAGATTGCCCTGAGTGGAAAGGAAAGAAAGCTGAGAAAGGGGGGTTTAAAGCTTCAAACAACTGCACACAGTCAGATGGGAATTCTGATGGGTATGAGAGTGCAGATGTACTGATGACTATTGGCGCTGATAGCAACAACAAAGGATGGGTGTTAGACTCTGGATGCTCATTCCACATGACCCCATTGAAAGAGGTATTTTCTAAATTGACACTAAAGAAGTTCGGGACAGTAAAGTTGGGGGATGATAGAGTCTGTGAAATCCATGGGATTGGATCAGTGTTGTTCAAGTTACACAATGGCACTGAGATGACCCTAACTGATGTTAGATATGTTCCAGAGTTAAAGAGAAGTTTGATGTCAATGGGCACTTTTGAAAGGGCTGGACATCAAGTGTGCCTCAAGAATGGGAAAGCTAAGGTGATCAATGGATCATTGGTTGTGCTATCAGGGACCAGGAGGGAGAACAACATATACACTCTTGATGGGGATGTATGTATAGAAGAGGTGTCTATGGTGACGACCACAGGAAGTGAAGCTGCTATCTTATGGCATGAAAGGCTTGGGCACATAAGTCAACAAGGATTGGTTGAACTAAAGAACCAAGGGGTGTTGCCAGGGTTATCTGATTGCACCATTGAGTTCTGCGAGTATTGCATTTTGGGTAAAGCTCACAGGGTCAAGTTCAATAAAGGGAATCATAGTACAAAAGGGGTGTTGGATTATGTGCACTCTGATCTTTGGGGGCCAGCAAAGCAGGTGTCATTGGGTGGAGCGTATTACTTTCTGTCAATCATTGATGATTACTCCCGGAGGGTGTGGGTGTATCCATTAAAGAAGAAGTATGAAGCCTTTAACAAGTTTAAAGACTGGAAAGCCTTGGTTGAAAGACAGGTTGAGAGAAGGGTAAAGAAATTGAGGACTGATAATGGGCTTGAGTTCTGTAGTGAAGAGTTCTCAAAGTTTTGTAGAGAACAAGGGATTGCAAGGCATCTGACAGTTCCAGGTACACCACAGCAAAATGGGTTGGTGGAAAGGATGAATAGAACTTTGTTAGATAGGGTGAGATGTATGCTAACAAGTTCTGGATTGCCTAAGTCCTTCTGGGCGGAGGCTGTGTCAACAGCAGCTTATTTGATTAATAGATCTCCAAGTGCTGCTATCCAAAAGAAGACCCCAATGGAGGTGTGGTTAGGTGAGAAGGTGAAGTATGACAACCTGAAGGTGTTTGGGTCTTTGGCATATGCACATATCAGTCAGGGGAAGTTAGAGCCTAGAGCTTAAAAATGTGTGTTTCTGGGGTTCTCAGAAGGTGTAAAGGGCTACAGGCTATGGAGACTTGAGAATTCCAAAGTTTTGGTGAGTAGAGATGTAGTTTTCAATGAAAAGGTACTATACAAGGATATAGTAGGTGGATCTAGTCAAGTAGAGGTCCCTGAATCTCTAACCAAGGGTGTTCAGATAGAGGTGGAGCCTCCAACACCAGAACACACAAGCACTCAAAGTGACAGAGATGATGATAGTAATCATAATCATGAAGTTCCTTACAGTATAGGTAGGGGAAGACCAAGAAGAAATGTTCAACCACCTTTGAGGTTTAGGGAAGGGGATGACATATCTGCGGTGGCATACATGGCAGCTGAGTTTGAAGCTGTGCATGAGCCTGTGACATTTGATGAAGCAGTCAATTCAAGTGAGAAGAGTGAATGGATTGCTGCTATGAAGGATGAAATGAAATCTTTGTTTGAGAATGAGACATGGGAGCTTGTTGATAGACCTGCTGATCAAAAGCTGGTGGCATGTAAATGGTTATACAAGTTAAAGGATGGGGCTAATCCTGGGGACAAGCCTAGATTCAAAGCTAGGCTGGTGGCAAAGGGATTTACCCAAAGAGCTGGGGTGGATTACACTGAGATCTTTTCTCCAGTGGTCAAACACTCTTCAATAAGAGTGATCTTGTCATTAGTAGCTCATCAGGATTTAGAATTGGAACAGCTGGATGTTAAGACAGCTTTTCTTCATGGGTACTTAGATGAGAAGATTTACATGGCACAGCCTAAAGGGTTTGAAGAAAAGGGCAGTGAACATAAAGTGTGTCTCTTGAAAAAGTCCTTGTATGGTCTCAAACAGTCACCAAGGCAATGGTATAGAAGATTTGATGAGTATGTTGTCAGTCATGGATTTTGAAGAAGCTTATATGACAGTTGTGTTTATGTGAAAGAAGCAGCTGGTCACATTAATGTTTTCTTGTTACTCTATGTGGATGACATGCTTATAGCTTGCAAAGACAAATCTCAAATTGAAGTTACTAAGAAGTTGCTGATGGATGAGTTTGATATGAAGCAACTTGGTGAGGCCAGGAAGATTATTGGGATGGAAATTGTTAGAGACAGAAGTTGCAAGCAGTTGAAAGTGTCTCAGGGTGCTTATCTAATGAAGGTGTTGAGAAATTTTGGTATGGACAACAGCAAACCTGTTAGTACTCCACTGGCTCATCATTTTAATCTCTCTAGTAATGATAGTCCTCAAACAGAAGAAGAATGTGCTTATATGAGAAATGTTCCATATGCAAATGCAGTTGGCAGCTTGATGTATCTCATGGTGTGTAGTAGGCCTGATATTGGTTATGGAGTTAGTGTTGTGAGTAGGTTTCTTGCTAATCCTGGTAAGAAACATTGGTTGGCTGTTAAGTGGCTGTTGAGGTATCTTAATGGTACTAGAGAGTTTGGTTTAGTATATGGTGTCAATGCTAATGCAGCACAGGAGTTGAGTAATACAGCACAGAATTTGATTGGGTTTGTTGACTCAGATTATGCTAAGGATTTGGATCGTGGTAGGTCAATCACTGGATATGCCTTTAAGTTCTTAGATAATCTGGTCAGTTGGAAGGCTAGATTGCAATCAGTAGTTGCATTGTCAACAACTGAGTCAGAGTATATTGCTCTGACTGAGGCAGTCAAAGAAGCTCTATGGCTGAAAAGGTTTGTAATTGATTTGGGAGTTCAATCAAGTGCAGTTGTGTACTGTGATAACCAAGGTGCAGTGTTGTTATCTCGGAATAGTCTATTTCATGAGAGGACTAAGCATATTAGAGTCAAATATCATTTCATAAGGGATGTTGTGAGCTCTAAGGATGTGGATGTTAAGAAGGTTGATACTGAATATAATCCAGCTGATGTTTTTACTAAACCGTTGCCTGGATCAAAGTTCAGTTTCTGTCTTGATGCTTTGGGAATTGGCTAATGGAATGCTAGAGTTGACTTCAAGGTGGAGATTGTTGATTCTTATATGGATTGTGAAGTCAACTATAGTTAGTCAATGTGATGTTATCAATTAAGCTTCGGAAGTAATATACTAAAGCTTCGGAAGTTATGCAATAAGCTTCGGAAGCAGTACAATAAGCTTCGGAAGCAGCTTCATATTACTTTGGTTAGTTTAGGGGTGCTTTATGTCAATAATCAAAGTATGAGGTGTTTAGTGATAGTATAGAAGGTTGTTATAGTTTGTTAATTGTTGTTAACGGCTATAGGGTGTTTAAAAGGATCTTCTTCCTTTTGTGTATTGTAATCTTTCAATCTTTCGATCATCAAATTCACTGAAGTTTCTGTCATTCGAATTTGTTCATTTTCAATTCTTTGTGTTCAATTTGTAACACCTAAAAACTTCATGTTTAACCTAAATATATTAAACATGGTTCTAGCAGTATAACAAGTAACGAATACTATCTATGAAGGATAGGCATTACAGTTTGTATAGAGAAATAATTGTAGTTATACACTGCGGTATTCTATGCTGCAGGAAATTATACATTTATGGGACAAAAAGAATATCATCACTAGAGAAAGCAACAGATGTACATCTGATATTGGATAAGTGAAACAAGCTTAACCTTTAGTCCAATGAATAAATGAAGTAAAAGGCCAAACAGGCAGGAACCACATTTTTTAACTTTCCAACTAAGAACGCAATGTTAAAGAAATACGTACATTGTTAGAATCAAACAAGCCGTAAATCCTTGTAAGGAACTCCACAGCTTCACTAGTCAACTCAACACTCTATATGAACACAACAGTTAAAAGATTATTGTCAATAATGGATATTATATATGAAATGTAAAATCAGGAAAACTGACTACTTATGCAAGCAGTTTGATGACAAGGCGTTGCATTCTTTGAAAGCACAACTCTGCATGCTTACATAATGGGTAAATTTTGCGTCATGGATTTGCAACATGCATGTATTCAAGGTAGCATACCCAAATGCTAGTACAGTACTTATAGAAAGAAAGATGCATGTGCAGATATAATGAATAAAATGACTATATCAAACAACATAAATAATAAATAACAGAACTATACCAAACAACATAACATCTAGATATGTCGTTTCACTTAATTATCACAGCTAAACCTGACAATTTGAAAGTTACTTCTGGTTCTTATGCTTTTAAATTAACTCCAACATTAACAGAAGTTACAGAACTATGCATCAAGTACATTTGTATCTAATCACAAAACAAATTAGGTCTAAGATGGAAAGTCTAAACATGATGCCGCAAACAAAACTCCTGTATTTTAACTTCTACGCATTTTAACTGACTTTATGATCTAGATATATTGACAAGAATTCCACTCAAAGGAACACAAAAACATGAGATGCAAATATGCAATATAGAAGGGTGTTGTATCTGTATGTTTATCAATTTACCTATAAGGGTTATTGCTAAACTATAAACATTTAAACACATTGCCCCGAGTAGTAATCGTTATATCAACAATACATCATTTTACTTTTGGAGATTTCCAAAAGAAAACATGGGATAAATGAGACAATGACTTCAGGAAGTAACTGATACAAAACTTAAAGCGTGTTCGGGATTGCTTCTTAAAACAACTTATTAACTTATTGACTTTTCCAATAACTTAGTATGGAATGATTTATTAACTTATTTTTCTCACAACTATCACATTGCCAAACACTATAAAATAACTTTTTAACTTTTTAAAAGTTAATAAGTTAAAAAGAAAGTAAAAAAAGCACTCTCAAACACCCACTAAGTACAACGTTTACATGAGCGGCCCTGAAGGGGAAGGGGTGGCCGACCGTTCAGGGTCTGATCTCTTTAGGGGTCCGAAATTTTCTAATATAATTTATATAATGTATGTAGTGTATATATATATTTTTTAAATAACTATAGCCTATCAACAAACTAATTAACAAACCCAATAACAATTTATTATTTTGACCTATTAAAACTTAGGGTTCTGAATATTTTAATTAGTTTATTTCACTATGATTTATCCAATCTAAACGCAATTAAAAAACGGTGGAAGAGTTTCACGATTCATTTAAGTAAGTAAATTAGATAATTTCACTACAATACATCTATTTATTTATATAACAATTATTTCTACATATTGATTATTTAACTTTATATTGTAGAGACCCATTTTTTAAGTGGCCCAGAGCCTAAAACTTTTCTTGGATTCTCGGCTCCACCCTGATATTTACGTAGTAGATGTACAGGTTTGATTAAAGGTGACGATAACACAGACTAATATGGACTAATATGAACTTGAATAATCTATTTATCTCTACAGTAAGAATTACTATTGACTTGAAGTCTTGACAAAATTGCTAACTTTCTTTCATTGATACAGAAGTCTCACAAATTGCTAACTTCCTATATTGATACTGAAGTCACAGACACTAACATACCTGGACAAGGTTAGCTGCAGAACACTCTATAAAAGTTTCAATCTCCCTAAACTGTTGCATTATAGGAGCCATCACCTGCGCCAGACTCACCAGTGTGCCTTCACCTGTACATACATAACAAAATAATATATATAATGAAGTTTCAGAATCTCCTTTTCAAACAACTAAATCCATATATCATCTAAATTTTTTCTAATCATTTTTCATTTCACTAGTATTGTCTCATTACATATAAATAACAGAATACGAAATACCTTCGGGCGACGAACTTCAGGAATCCAGAAACTCTGAAGGCGAGTGAGCGTTTCAGGTCAATCACACGCATAGGTGTTAACTACCGCATCAGCTCGCTTTAATTCTTCATCTACTTTAGCTTTACCTTCCAAACTACATTAACAAATCCTTAAAGTTTTACACAAAACTAACAAAACAACACCATAATCTAATCAATCAAATCAATCATACTCAATCTGACCTAGATGCAATGCGAACCGTAATCCGGAGAAGTGGAACCGGTGCCACCGGTACTGAATTGGCTGACATTTAACAGCTACAGAGGGAAAAATCACACATAAGCTGGTGAAAACTTTGTTGAACACTTGAATGAGATCATCAGATTGAAATATTAAGGAGCACCTGTATGAAATCACGAATCAAATGATGAATACTGTTGAATGAATTTAAGTTTTGATTGACGATGAGTTTGCTGATGGCGATTTGGGTCAATGCTTTGTAGTATGTAAAGAGGTCAACGGATGAAATCTGTTGATGGCGACGGTGTGATTTGTAGGAAAGTTCATTGTTTGGGGAGTAATTCTTAAACCGGTTGTTTGAGTCTTATTTTAATGTTATACTTGGTCCTTTTTTAATTCATTTTGGCCGGTATAGTAATAAATTATTATTAAGCTATAAACTATACTAAGTTAGAGCCCGTGTGATACACGGGTGATTTAAACAATCAGATTTTCATTAAACATTGATTACATATAAACATTATAAAAAATCAAAGTATGAAAATATAATTAAAATAACATTCATACTCTCAAAGCTTTTTCATAGATGTCTAAACATCTGTTGTATGCAACGTTTTATGTGTCTCGCTGGTAATGTTACCAATTTGATCTAAATGAGTAATTTTACACCGTCTGTAATCTTCACATTTGACAAAGCCACATATAACCGTCCTTGAGTGAAAACTGATCTTTTTAATACAAACCAACTTTTGAAAATAATTACCAACTTTTGAAAATAATTACCCTAACTCTTGTTAATCGTCATTGCAAAATAAACAGTTAGGAGAAACTGTCTTCTTTTGAATTTGAAAGGGATTATTTATCGGATGGCATGAGATTAATTCTTGCAATAAATGTTAGG
This sequence comes from Flaveria linearis, assembly GCA_024085815.1. Lineage (NCBI taxonomy): Eukaryota > Viridiplantae > Streptophyta > Magnoliopsida > Asterales > Asteraceae > Flaveria > Flaveria linearis. Next base: position 3,955 of record JABSNV010000202.1, on the reverse strand, counting down.
CATCCAATATTACTTCCAGATATTATTTCAACTTCATAACCCGTTTCCCAAATAGAATTTGTAGGCGAGTACTATTGCAAAGACCATTTTGTTGGTCGATGCTACGTAGAAGCATAACAGAAACTCCAACTTTCAATACTAACTTGTGATTTGGCAATCCAGATATTTTAAGACCATTTAGAAAATAAGGAGAGTACAAATTTTCCTGTAATGGGATATTAAAATGTTTCATTTGACGTATGTTATCCGAAGTAGATGCTTTATCTTATCACCAGGGAAAAGTGAAAGCAGATGATCGTTAATTTCATGAACGACCTCATTTTTTAGTGTAAAAATTGCTCTCTCATGAAAGTACTTTTTGTCTTTGTAGTTCTCTACATGGATGAGTAAACAAATTGAATTAAACTTGCTAAAGGATTGATCGATTTGTTGATGAGGAGTTCATGAGGTATAGTAATAGTTGTCTCACCATCGTTATAACCACCAACATTACCTTCTCTTATATCAAGAAGCCATGTAGCAAATTGTTCAATTCCTTAGTGTCAACACCTTGTCCCTTGGCTTTGATAATTTGATAAATATATTATAATTGGATCAATTATTATACAGTAAGAAATCAAATTGGTGAATAAAAGAATCATAAAAAAAAATCTACTAAATTAAAGGAGTTTATTTTAGAAAACAATACAGAAACAGAGGAAAATTTATAGATTCTTAACACAATATAAAAGGTTAAATGGAATTTGATAAATAATGCCATAGAAGTTGAATTAATATATGGTTAAATGGAATTTTATGACATAATATAAAAATGTTAAATGAAAGCCATAAATTATAATTTAAATCAGTATGTAAGTATGGTAATATATTTAAATTAATGACTAGTATGGTAAGCATTTAATATATTAAAAACTAAAAATAAAGATGGTGTAAGAGTGTGACACGTGTCAAATTGGTGGTTTAAGAGAATGACATGTGGCTTCAAAAACCTTGTTTTATTAGAGTCTATAGATTAAGCCTTGTGTTGGAGCATATGCGTAAAACCGTACCACGTAAAATCAATGGCATACTATCATTTACGATCATCTATACTGAAAAAATTTGTATAAAAAGTAAATAAATAATGAAAAAATAAAATCGAACAAAGTTAGACATAAAAATGTTGAATCATGCTAACGAAACGTAAAAATAGTGACCATGCTGGCGAAAGGTAAAACATATAAAATAATAGGTCGATCTAGGACCAGTGCGTTACGATGGGGCCATTACACTAGGAAAAACAAAGATGAAAACGTTGAATCACGCATGCACATTGCGGCGTGTTAACTCGTAAACTTAGACCGAAATGTAAGACGCAAAATTTATAAAATATGAAATTATATGGGCAAAAGTTGATATAAAAATGTTAAGGCTAATTGTAAAAATGTAAAATAAAGGGTTAAAAAATTTTAAAAAAAGAAGATAAATTATAAGTACAGCTCACTAAAACACATGTTATACATACCAATGTTGGAAATAAGTACTATATAAATATGTAACTATATATGTTTTAATAAAGTGTGTAAATGAGCCAAACTAACTCACAAACTACTCAGGATCGACTTAAAAAATCTCGAATCAAGCCGACTTAAACGAGCTCAAGCGTTGATGGTTGCTTGTCCCCTATTCTGTTTCCCAACTTCCTTCCGCTATAGGTAAACAAAAAGATGGAGATGGTGCAGTATCCAACCCTTTTTCACGGCTGGAAGCAACATCTACGTGTGTTGTTTTCATATCGTAATGCTTCGGTGGTGGGGGAGCGCTGGATTGAATGCAGGAACAAACTTCGTCCTATAGGAAGCCTTGATTACGTTGTTCTTGGTGGCTTCGTTCTTAATCGACGAAATGATGATTGATACGTAAAGAAATACAAATTTAACTAACACACAAACTTTATTCACGATCAAGAAAACTAAACATACAAATAGAAGAGAAAGCCTTATCATGACTTTATAGCTAATCAATACACAGTAGACCATATCTCTAATACTAAATGTGGATTAAATAATTAATATAGTCTAACAGCCTAATTTAATATGGGTGCTAATAAATAGACACCCAAAATTTAAATCGACACCCCCCTATACGCCGCGTATGGGTCCATACGCGGCCCATGCCCGGCGTATAGGTATCGGCCATTAATACGACATTAATGACTGAAACCCGACGTCACATCAGTATACCTATACGGGGCGTATAGGCCCATACGCCACGTATAGGTCGGTGTCGATTTAAAAAAGAATATAATGTATACGCCGCTTATGGACCCATACGCGGCGTATAGATCATCGTCCCGCTATATTTTTCAAACTTTCTCATTTTTACACACACTCCGAAAAAAAAACACTCTCGTATAGCACTATACTACACGTATTGATCTCCGATTTTTCTACATCCAGGTACGTATTATTGTTCATACATCATTATTATGTTAATCGTTCATTGATTTAAACGTTAAAGTAGTGTTTTATGCCCTATAATGCGTGATTTAAAAACTGGTATATAGAACTATACGCTGGTACAGCCCCGCGTATAGGGCTATACGCAGCGTATAGTTCTATGGTTGGGGACGAAGACACATAGGTGGGTATTCTATACGCGGCGTATAGATATATATGCGGCGTATAGGGTGTTGCAATACGTGACTTGTGGCCCATACGTGGGTCCCCTATACGCCGTGTATAGTCCTATACGCGGCGTATAGGGTCGGGGTTGACCTATACGTGGCCCTGTGACCCATACGCTGCTACCCTATACGCGGCGTAAAGTACTATACGCAGCGTATAGGGTAAATACATATATACAAATACATACATATGTATATACACATATACATATACATACATATGTATATACACATATACATATACATAAATATGTATATACGCATATACATACGCATATGCATACGCATATACATACGCATATGCATACGCATATACATACGCATATGCATACGCATATGCATACGCATATGCATACGCATATGCATACGCATATGCATACGCATATGCATACGCATATGCATACGCATATGCATACGCATGTGCCTACGCATGTGCCTACGCATGTGCCTACGCATGTGCCTACGCATGTGCCTACGCATGTGCCTACGCATGTGCCTACGCATGTGCCTACGCATGTGCCTACGCATGTGCCTACGCATGTGCCTACGCATGTGCCTACGCATGTGCCTACGCATGTGCCTACGCATGTGCCTACGCATGTGCCTACGCATGTGCCTACGCATATAGCCTACGCATATAGCCTACGCATATAGCTACGCATATAGCATACGCAATACGCATATAGCATACGCATATAGCATACGCATATAGCATACGCATATAGCATACGCATATAGCATACGCATATAGCATACGCATATAGCATACGCATATAGCATACGCATATAGCATACGCATATAGCATACGCATATAGCATACGCATATAGCATACGCATATAGCATACGCATATAGCATACGCATATAGCATACGCATATAGCATACGCATATAGCATACGCATATAGCATACGCATATAGCATACGCATATAGCATACGCATATAGCATACGCATATAGCATACGCATATAGCATACGCATATAGCATACGCATATAGCATACGCATATAGCATACGCATATAGCATACGCATATAGCATACGCATATAGCATACGCATATAGCATACGCATATAGCATACGCTATAGCATACGCATATAGCATACGCATATACGCATACGCATACGCATACGCATACGCATACGCATACGCTACGCATACGCCTACGCATACCATACCATACGCATACGCGTACGCCTACGCATACGCCTACGCATACGCCTACGCATACGCCTACGCATACGCCTACGCATACGCTACGCATACGCCTACGCATACGCCTACGCATAC
>JABSNV010001210.1:0-53900 GCA_024085815.1 Flaveria linearis | reverse complement strand
AAAAATTAATTGCTTGACTTATCGCGACGATAAAAATATTAACAATAATACATTGTGGACTTTTTTTATATTTATTATATTATATTTATAAAATAATACTTATAAAATAAAAATTATATTTATTATAACCATAAGTCGTAATAATATATTTTATAAAAATAATAATATTAACATAATACATTGTAGACTTTTTTTTATTTATTATACTTTTATATTAACAATAATATTAATATATATTTTATAAATTAATTACTTTTATATTAACAGTAATACATTGTGGACTTTTTTTATATTTATTATAATTATATTTATAAAAATAATACATATAAAATATTAATTAATTGGTCGACCTATAGCGACGACATGTCATCGCCATAGGGTCTTAGTACCTATTGCGACGAGATGTCGTCGCCACAGTGTTAACTTCGCAGCTTTACCAAATCGCACCAAATTCGCACCACCACCAAATTCGCACCAAAATTCGCGATTTGGAGACAATCGCCACCACCACCCCATCGCACCACCAAATCGTACCACCACCACCACCATCTTCACCCAATCGCGTTTTGGAGACTCAATCGGGCACCACCACCGCGATTTGGAGACTCAATCTGTAATCGATTGCGTACCACCGCGATTTGGAGACTCAAATCTGTAGCTCTGCCGGTTCTGGCTCCGGTGACTTCCATCAGGTTCTTTGTTTAACTCCGTTTAGTAGCTTCGTTGTTACTCAGTTGAGTTCTCTGAGTTGGAAAGTTGTTTTAGTTTATTAGTTTTGTGTAAGTTGGTTGAGTATATTTGTGTAGATTGTGTAGTTTTGTGTAGACTCAAAGTTGTTTTAGGTGTTTTTACTTGACTTTAGTCCTTAGGTTTTAGGTTGAAGGGAATGTAGGTTTAGTAACTTCGTTGTTACTCAGTTGAGTTCTCTGAGTTAGAAAGTTGTTTTAGTTTATTAGTTTTGTGTAGATTGGTTGAGTATATTTGTGTAGATTGTGTAGTTTTGTGTAGACTCAAAGTTGTTTTAGGTGTTTTTACTTGACTTTAGTCCTTAGGTTTTAGGTTGAAGGGAATGAGCTTTTTATACCGTTATCTTGTTATATCTGTATAGACATGCTTGAAACAAATCATTCATTTAGTATGTGATATAGGATGCTAGTGTGATAATGACGTATATGGTTTGCCTACATCCCACTCTAACCCCTACCAATAAGTTTGCTATAATGGGACTTACTAGGTATGATTGTTGTTGTTGTTGTTTACCGTGTATCTAATTTTACTTGTATGAGACTTCCCCCATCATAATAATTTGGATAAATGTGACACATGGCATCTTATCGAGTATAGATTTGCGTATGTATTGTATTCACATATGTTTTGATATTTGCGTATAGAATGAATAAGGTATAGGCTAGTAAAAGTAGATACGTGACCTATGATTTTCATATTGAATGTAGTTGTAGGTTTGGTTGAATGTAGTTGTAGTTATGGTTGAATGTAGTTGTAGTTTTGTTTTGAATGTAGTTGTATATTGAGATTGTTTTGTTAGAATGATAATGTTATAGGTTCATATATGAAGTTTATTTGTTTTGATATAATGATAATGTATGTGTATGAAACAGTTATGACAATCGATAAAAGCTGGATTAAAATAAAAAATCAAACATCTCCGGTTTTTTTAGAAGGTCTTAAAAACTTTATGGAGAATGTTAAGAACTTTGTCGACAGTGATGGCAAAACTTTATGGAGAATGCTAAGCCTGAAGGATCAATAGCAGAGGGTTATGTTGCAGATGAAGCATTGACATTCTGCTCTATGTATTTGGAGGGTATTCAAACCAAATTTAACCGTCCTGATAGGAATGAGATCCTGGCATTCCAAAGAGAAAGTTCTCTGTTTTTTCGTCACAATGTCGACCAATTTCAAAGAGAAAATCATTTCCCTTAGTGAAATTCTAAAAGTCATTTCAATGGTTTGTGCTGAACAATTGTGAAGAAGTTAAAGTCTACATGTCGTAAGTTTTTTTGGTTTAAATTATTCTTATTAGTTTCACTTTAGCTAAAATGATAAACTAATATAAATATTATATTTGTCACACAGTGAATCTGAACTTGAATTCCCTGGAAGCGATGTAAAAAATGAATTTTCTTCATGGCTTAATAATAAGTTCAATACGTCTCCTGACAAAGAACTGAAGGCATTGGCACATGGCCCCGTGTGCACATATTCTTACACAACTTGTATTGTAAATGGTGTTAGATTTGTGGTAAATAGCCGTGATATTGGACGCACTACACAAAACAGCGGTGTTGTTACGATAGGAAAAGATGGTACACGATTTTATGGTCAGCTAGAAGACATCTACGAGTTGAACTATATAAATGGTTACAGTGTTGTACTATTTCGTTGTAAATGGTTTGACACATCACGAAAGGGATCTGTAATTAGAAAGAATAACGTTGTTGTTATCGATGTCAGCCGTGAATGGTTTCGTGATCAGCCTTTCATTTTAGCAACACAAGCTCAACAAGTGTTTTATCTTGAAGATCCTTCTAAAGCCACCAACAATTGGAGGGTTGTGGAGGATGTTCATCATCGAAAGCTTTGGGATCATCCTAGTATTAGTGTTGCTAATGAGATAGATGTATTGCACGACAATGAGTCGTCTGATTATAACTTAGTAGTCGATAACAATGTTGAAATTGGTGAATCAAGTGCACGAGTTATTAACGATGAGAGAGATGCACATGATAATTGTGATTTAGTCGTAGAACACTTTATTTTATTTCTTATAAATCAAGTGACATTTTATTCTATTTCTTATTAAAGTGACACATGATTTTATTGCAGGTTATGTCTTCATCCATAGCAGGATCACATGGTGGTGACGGCGGGATAGGGATCCCCACGGCATGGATATACTCTTCCTTCCAGTTGCCAATCATGTAACTTAATGTTTTAAATTTTAAATATATTTAAAATGTTACTAACCTTTTGATTTTTTTATATTAATATAGCGTCAGCTAAGAAAAGACGATCAAAAGGAAGGAATTTAAATTTATATGAGAATGGGCTGCAAACAACAACCAACCACTGCCCGTGGAATTTGATCATACAGGAAAACAATTTAAAGCTGTGGGAGAAAATAGTCAATTGTTTGTTAGAGCATTATCCAATCATGTTGCCACTGCTCCTTTTCATTATCCCTCTTGGGAAAAAGTCCCTGATACGTTTAAGATATCATTGTTTAATTTTCTGGAGGCGAGTATTATGTAGTCTTTTATTTGTAATTTAGTAATCATAACTTTTATATATTTCTAACTATTCTGTTTTGCAGGAATATTTTAATTTAGAAGCTTATCGTGGTTCAGACCATTGGCATGGAATCCAACTTGGTATCCATATGGATTGCCAGCGAGCATTTCGAGATAGAAAGTATAATATGAACAACATTTCTTAAATCATGGAGGCTATGATAATATTGAGCAAGTTTTAAATAATCCACCTGAAGGTCAAAGTCGGGAGTCATGGGAGCGGTTGGTTGAGTTTTTCTCAAGTGAAGAACATAAACGCCTTTCTGAAAAAGGCGTAGAGAATAGGGCAAAACAACTGTATCCAAGTCTGCATGGTAGTCGATCATATGCTCAAAGACGATATCTTCAGGTAAAAAAACTATATTATTTAATTATGTATTATTAATTCTTTTCTGTTTTTATGAATTTGTTTTTAATAGGAGCAACAAACCGGGACCCCAAGTTACATCGAAACGTGGAGGAGGTCGCATTACAAAGAAGGGTCAGGATGGGTCAACCAAAGGGCAGAAGAAGATTGGGTAAGTTTAATATGTTAACAATGTTATTATCATAAGTTCATATGTATTTAATATATTATGTTTGGTGATCTTGAAAGTTGGGAATTTTATGTTATATTTAGTTATGTTTTATCTTGAAAGTTGGGAATATTATGCTGTGAATTTTATGTTTATATCTTGAAAGTTGGGAATTTTATGCTGTGAATTTTATGTTATATTTAGTTATGATTTGGGATGGTTTTTTTCATTTGTTACAGTTATGCTGTCGAAATTTCATAAAAATCTTAATAACTTTTCATTTTGATTCTTTAAAATTGCAGGCAAAAATTGAAAATCAATACGCCCAAATGCAAATGGAGGCGGGAGAGTCGCCCGTTAATGAGATGCAATGTTTAGAGCTTGCATTAGGAGAAAGGCGTGGTCATACGAGAGGTGTTGGACGAAAAGTTAAAAATCTCTCTCGTTATGAACAATCAAGTGGATCATCACATCCCAATGAAGAAATGGAAGCATTAAGGCAACAAATGCGAGAAATGCAAGAAAAGATGGCTGAATTTGAAAGAAGAAAGTATAATCCCAACAACAACGAAGATGATGAAGATGGCGACAATTAGGAAGTTAATTTGTTAGGTTTTTAAAAACTTAAGACATGTTTACTTTGGTATCTTTGTCTTTGGTATGTACTTAAGACAATTAGGAAGTTACTTTGGTATTGATAATGTTTAGGTTTACTTTGGTATTGACAATTAGGAAGTTACTTTGGTATTGATTATTCAGGTAAAAAACTGGAAAAAATCAAACTTTTAAATAATAAATTTTTTAAACAGATACCCTATGGCGACGACATGTCGTCGCCATAGATAAACTAAGAGAAAATTATATTAGTTTAATTTTATATTATTTAAAAATAAAAACCTATAGCGACGACATGTTGTCGCCACAGGGCCTCTTTAAAAAATATTTTTTAATTTTAAAAATTGAGGGAAAATTTATCGCGACAAGACTATAGCGACGACATGTCGTCGTGATAGGGTTCTATGGCGACAAGGTTTACGCCGACGACGGTTTTTGACCTATGGCGACGGAACTACGGCTACTAGCCCTATCGCGACGACATGTCGTCGCCATAGGCTATGGTGACGACAACTGGCACCTATGGCGACGACATTTGTCGTCGCGATAGTGAATCAACAGTTACAAAACGTGAATTATCATCTAGATAAGAGCTAAAATAAATGTTTATCCAATTGTGGTTATGTATAAAAATAGATTAGTGTGTGTGACCCGCGCTATGCAGCGGGTTTATAATGTGACATCCGGTAATTTTCCGTTACCAAACTCTGTTAGTTCCGTTAAGTTTTGCATACACGTGTCGTAAGCACACACTAGTTGTCGTTTGACGTTGGTGACTTAAAAATAATTAATAATGTTAATTTAATAATAATCTAGTAGATAAGATGATTATTATTTTATGTTTATGTTTTTACGCGATTTAAAGACTATTCGGGAATTTTATCGCGTAACGCGGAAACGCGTGTGTCAATTTGTATGTTGTGTGTTTTTATAAGGATAAAATATATAATTGTTAGTATTAGTTTATATAATTATTAAGTGGTTAAAACACTTTTAAAAGGGGTTTAAAGCTTACTTTATAAAAATATAAATACACAAGGATTAAAGGGTAATTAGTGAAAATAATTAAACAAAATAACCCTAAACCCCTTCCCCCACACCCTTGCGGCCGTAACCCCATTCCACACCTCCTCCACTTCGAATTCAGCCAAGAACACACATACAATTCGATTATGGTTGATCTCAAGCACTACAACAAGTTAGAATCATCAATTGCAAGATAATACACGTTTAAAGGTTAGAATTTTACAAGTTTTGTGGTGTTCTTGATATGGCCGAAACATAGGCTGCGAATTGGGGATTATGGTGCTGAATTTTGATGTTTTGTTGATGTTAGTATGTTAGTTGGATTGGTTACATGTTGTTTAACGTTGATTATGCATGAATTGTATGTTTTTAGTGGATTGATCATGAACTTTGATTATAGGCAACCCTAATTCAAAATTGATGATGATAACATGGAATTGATGATTGTTAGATGATTATATGATGTTAGTTAGGTTGTATGAATGTTGAATGATGTTGATTTTGCAAGAAATCTAGGTTTTGATCATTTAGTTCATACATTGCCATAAGAGGAAACTTTTGTTCTTGGAATTCATGATTTGATGATTCTAAGATGTTAGATGTAATGCTTAGATGTTAGTTTAATTGAATTATGCAAGAAAATCCATGAAATTGTGATGCTGATCATGACTTACTAAAAGTAGAAACTTTTTGTATGATGTTTGGGAATTTGGATGTTTTGGAAGTGATTAGCATGTTAGGATGAATTCTATGAACTTGATTAGGTATATAATAGTTGAAATTATGGTTGAATTGGATACTAAATCACTTTTGGGTATTACTTTCCCAAAAGGGAAACTTTATTGTGCACGAACTTTGGATATCGAGAATTGGACTTGTTTATGGTTTTAGGATCATGCTAGAATGATTGTTATGGATGTTTAAAATGGTAGAATCTATTAATTGAGTTGTATGGAATGTTTATTTGGTTATTGGGTGATTTATGCACTTTGATGGTCATGTATGGTTTGGTATGTTGATTAGTAACTAGGACATCATGTTTGGGACTGGAATTGAGCGTATTGATGTATGTTGCATGTATCAGATATCTTGTATGTGTTGTGGATATTATGGATGACTTTTGATAATTTATCTGTTTTGACCCGTATGTGCTAAATCATGGCTATAGGTCATCTAAGTAGCTTATGCATGATCTAACCTGTTATATGATACACTAGTTATGTTATGAACACACTGAGTATGCTAGATGCTAAGAATTTACATAACTTGTATGATATGTGCATAGTATGATGATTTAAGCAATGTATTGGGAATGTAGCATCAAATGTGATTCATTGGAATGTTAACCATGTATGTTATATGCTTATATATGTTTAAATGGTTTACAACACATAATGTCACCAACGGGTCAAACGGGTCAACTAGGTCACATGTATGTTGTTTTTTTTTATAGAACCTGAGTTCTTTGTTTGTAGAACACCTAGGGTTTCTCTTGGGATTGTTGCGTGTACATGTACTTATGTACTTGTGTGTTCTAGGTAACCTTTGAAGGTCGTCTTTCCACTCGTTCTTGTCAAGTTAAGCTTTAGATATCTATCACGCGTATCAGGTGAGTTCATGCCCCACTGTTTTACTTAATCTCTTTTGGGGGAGATAGCATACTGGTAACTTTACAACGCTTTTTATATTTAAGATGTGTACGATATTAATATAGTGCTGTTTACCATGATAAAGTCCTCACACTTTCGAATTGTTAATATTGGATAGCGGGAAACTTGGGTAGTACTACTGGGTCTGACGAGCCCCACCTGTGTGACTCGAGGTCAACCGGGTGCAATTTGTCCTATGATTATTCGTCACGATATGGTGAAGTCGTGACGGGAGGCAAACATAACACAGTCAGCTTCAATTGCGAAATCACTATGTATTAATATCAATTTGTTAATGGACTAGCTAGCTATTACAATGCACATGCTTATTTATACACTATTGATAAACTGTTATGTTTATACGCAAACTCTTGAACCATGTGTTGACTTTTTAGTATGCTATTCTCAGGTCGTTAATCTGGACTGCTGATAGGAGCACTACACGAGTCAGCATGCATTTTTAGAGATTTAAACTTCAAACATAATTACTCGTCTTTTAATTATGGTTTAAAATATTTGGTTGGCGCTTGTTTTGCCATACGATACCTTTACATGTTTTGGGTTGTTTTATTTACTATACGCTTCCGCATGTCTTTTAAAGTTTGAACTCTGGTTTGGTTTACGTTAACGTAGCATATAGAGTCGTTCCGAGTAACTATTGACTGTGATCCTGATTTGTTCACACGCCTCGCGGTAAAACTCTGCACATGGATTTTGAGGGTGCGACATATAAAATTGAAAGCTTCAATTCTGATGATTTAGACGTTAATACCAACCACTCAAAAAAAGATTACGTCTGAAACGAGATCTATTGTAAATTGATTAAAAGAAAACTTGATATAACTCGAAGGATTAAGTATAAAATTAGAAAAAAATTCAGATGATTAAATATAAATTTGACATAACTCGGATGCTTAAGTATAAAATTTAAAAAGTTCAGAAGTTTAAAAGTAAATTTAAAATAACTTGAATGCTTAAATATAAAATTATAAAAATACAAAAGGAGTAGCTATCTATTTGGAAAAAACAAGAGAGAGAGAGAATGTATTATAGTTAGTTTCAAAAAATCATTAAAGATTTAAATGTAAAATTATAACAAAACAAACTAAGATTTTTATTAGTTTGAAGAAAAAAGAATTATTATGTTAACATTAAGAAAACCTACATTTTTACTACTCATAATTTTCTTTTATTTATTACATATAATGACGAGACAAGTGTTATCGAGTCTCTTTTCTAACTTGTCTTAAATATTGATATATTTAGTTGTTATTATCATTACTACTACTACTACTACTTATTATTATTATTATTATTATTATTATTATTATTATTATTATTATTATTATTATTATTATTATTATATTATTATTATTATTATTATATTATTATTATTATTATTATTATTATTATGATGATATGATGATGATTATATTATTATTATTATTATTATTATTATTATTATTATTATTATTATTATTATTATTATTATTATGACTCTGTAAATATTTAGTGATTATATACTTAAATATTTAAATAAAATAATACTTAAATCAAATAGTATTACGTTATAAAAATATAAATAATAAATATATTTTTTTAATATTAATTTAAAATATTATAAATAAGATAATAACTAAAATATAAATATATTAAATAATGTATTAATTGGGATAAATTTATTAAATGTGGGTAAATTAATAACTATTGTATATAGTACTTGTAACTTATGTTTAAAAAATTATATTAGGTGTATTATATTTTGAGTCACATTACAAACGTATACTCATCAAATACTTTATATAATAGTATAAATATATATTTAAATATTACTAATTATCAACTTATGGATGATTTAGTTGTTGTACCATTTGTATAAAATGTTGTACATGTCTTTTTTTCTTTTAATTTTTGTTTTAAACCTAATACTTTTGCATATTTCATAATTTAATCCCTATAAATTTTTACTATTAACTTTAGTCCCCAATACTTTCATCTTTTATAATTTTTTGATGTAAGGTCAAAACTTTGAGTCGACATGTCGTAACATGCACGTGTGGTTTACATTGTTACGCTTATTTTTTCTCATTTAACTCCTCGTTGGGACATGCGGGTCCTAGATCGACTTGGTTATGTTTTTAATGTTTTACGTTTCATGTGTGTGGCCTAACGTTTTTTACGTATAAATTCTATTTGGTTTTATTTTTGTTTTTATTTTTTTTAATGAGTTTTTCATGTGTTTATGGTCGCTGTAGGTATGTGACATTGGTACTATCTCGCACGGTTGGAAGCCATTGAGTTTTAGTCTATACAAATGTGTATGTTTTAAATATTTAATTAAAGTGGGCGGTGGTAAGTAGAGGTGCACAAATCGGGTTTCTTCAAGGAACCGGTTCGGGTCCGAAGCGGACCGTTCCAAGTCAACGATTTACAAACCGGTTTTTGACCAAAAACCGGGTCGGGTTGGAACAGGTCTTGGGTGAGGAAAACACAATCCGGTAAGAACCGGTCCGGGTCCAAACCAAACCGGTGGGGTCCAAGAACCGGTTTTGAAAACCCGGTTTTTTTAATTTTAATAAATAATATTTAAATTATACATTTAAACAAAAATTAGTAAAGTAGATTAATTAAGACAAATAAAGTAGATAATTAAAACAATAATATAGTAGATTAATTTAAACAACTACAAATATATTTTTACTAAATGGTTTTTTTTAAAATTACATTAAAAATAAACCTAAAACTAAACGTTTAAATTGTTGCAAAAAATAAACATTAAAAATTACATTAAAAATAAAATAAACAAAAGAAAAGATACATGTTGCGAATACAAATTTTTTTAATTTAATCGTCTTCGTTGGTTTGTGTGCCAATGCGTTGAGACAAATCATAAGCGAGTTCTTCGTCGGAGCGGTGACGATTATCCGGTTTGTACTTCTTGTTCATGTATTTCTTCTTCAATTGGTATTTTTTTATTCAAGGTTTGCTTTATGTTGTCTTCGTTCGGCCGCATCTAGTGGTCTTTTAAACAAATACACATCTCTACCGCTGTTGGAGTTAGCCTTGTTCTTCTTATCGATAAAACTCTGCCACTAACAGAAAATGCAGACTCCGAATCTATCGTGGAAACTTGGACGGTTAGTAAATCACGGCCATAACGGTTAGGACTGGAAATTGCAATTTCTTTCCTTTCCACCACGTCATTATATCAAACGATAGACATTCCTCGGAGTCATAGTAGATAAAAAATCGGTTCCGGTATACCTCTCGAGTTCGCTACTTGGGGTGTTACCCCTCTTACGTTTACTGTTTTCATTCCTCAAAGTATTATATAAATTAAGCATCGGGTCTCTACTTGAGCTCGACGAACTCGATTTCACGTTCGATGACCGGCAGATGTTTGATGTTATACCATATTTTTCAAGATAAACATTAAACAATTTTTTAAGATAATCATTAAATTGTTGTTTTGCATTAACCACAAAAAATGGATCTTGTTCATGTAAATCTAAATCATAAGTTATCTCATCAATTAAAGTTTCTACTCCCGAAACATTTAAGCACGGGTCTAGTGCGGCGGAACACGTAAAAACGGGGGTTAGTTCGGTGAAATATTTTTTAAATTTTGCTTTCATCGGCGCCACCATTGCTGAAAATATTTCATTTCTTTCTTCAAATTCACTTAATTTATGTGTCATTAAATACATTTGATTAAGTGTTAGACAACTTGTCGGATAATAAACCCCCGATAATTTTGTAATTCTGTTTTTAAAAACCTCTAAAAATTGAGTTATTTCTTGAATATATTCGCAACCCTCTAATGGAAACGAAACAACCCGACCCCACATCGCAAGACCATCATGAAAAACATGAAGTGTTTTTTTTGTCGCAAATCACTATTAAACATTTTTCAATTAGAATTCCATCTAGTCGGTACATCCCAATTTGGTCCTAAACAAATGAAATTCGTATCGTGACACATTTTTCTATAATTAACATATATTTTTCTACTAGTTTTAAAAACGTCACGTAATATATTTTTTAAAGACATTTTAAAATCTTCAACTTCAGGAACGTCAAAACTATCTTGCACAACTAAATTAATAATATGTGCAACACATCTTGAATGAAAAAATTTGCCGTCATAAACCGGTTTATATTTTATTTTTAATTTATCAACGGCGGATGTGTTGTTTGAGGCGTTATCAAATGACATTGAGAAAATTTTATTTTCTAATTTATATGTTTTGATTACAAAGCCTAAAATTTGAAATAGATTATCACCGGTATGCGGATATCCAATATTTCAAACGCAATCGTACGTTTCATCATTTGCCACGAACTTGGATTTATCCAATGGGTGGTGACGCAAAGGTACGATTCCGGTAAATCGTGTGGGGCGGACCAAACGTCGGTAGTTAAGTTCACACCTGTTTGTAAATTTTCAAATAAAACCTTTAAATGATTTTTTGCTTGTTTTCAAAGTTTTAAACATGGTGCGACTTACGCGAGTGTAGTGCGGTTGAAGAGTTTCTTGAGTCAATCTTGTTAACCGAGGGTTGTCGAAGTGATCGAATGGTAATCCTTCTTGAATTACAAACTTTGTCATTCTATCTCAAACCATATCTACGCTGAAGTTCCATAAACCACCATCGTTTCCGATTGATGTTTGGCATTGACTCGGTGTACTTTTCAAAGACTTCCACCATTTGGTCATATGGTTTCTCAAAGTTGAGTTTGAAAATGACTTGAAAACGGAACCACAAGCCTTGCACCGAGTTTTATTTTGACCATTTGACATTTCGCATAAGTCGTAGTTGCACCAAATCTCTTGGTTTCTTGTTGTTGGAAGAATTCTTACAACGTAGCCACACTTGAGGATCCACCAGTTGGAACGAATGATTCAGAAGTCATTATATAAAATTCAAGAGAATACAAAGTAGAAAGTGAGGGAGCGTTTTTGCGTTTTTAAGCATGCTTTTGAGTTTTTGATTGTTGTGACTAAACCATTACACCCACTATCTATTTATACTATCATATAAGGGCAAAATGGTTAAAAAAACTTGAAAAAAAGGTCAAAAACACCCCCAACGGCTATATGACCGTTTGAAAAAAAAAATCCAACGGCTCGAGCCGGTTCCAAACCGGTTCTTTTGGACCGGTTCTTGAACCGGGTTGGATCAAAACCGGTTCCACTCAAAAAATCCCAAACCGGTCCCAAACCGCCGTTTTTTCCGGGTTGGAACCGGTTTGGACTAACACCGTTTGAACCCGGTTCAGTTTCGGGTCGGGTCACCGGGTCAGGTCGGGTTACCGGGTCCAATGTGCACCTCTAGTGGTAAGAGGACTCGTAGTGGAACCGGAGAAGGGATGAAGAAATCTTGGGACTGGATGGCAACCTGGGGAAATCTGGAACGACTTCTACCTCTCTAAGAATGATTAGCTCTATTTCCTTTGAACCTCATATGGCCGGTTTGAATCTTATGGGTGATAATTTTTTATTTCTTGGTTTTTTGGTTTATTTTACTTTTTTATTGCTTTTTTAATTGATTTTTATTTAACGATTTTGTCATTTCAATATTAAGTCTTATTTACAAGAATGTCAAACATAATACCATTTTCTATTTATGTCAGACCACCGCATCTACATACGTTTTTATATAGTTAACCACGTTAATGTCACCGACGCAACACACGTAACGAAGTTTGTAAACACGTCTCATACGCGAGCTTAATTTCTAGTTAAACCAAATAACCAAGACATAATCTCACATAGGATTGGACCCTTATCTTTTAAAAAGACAATCCTACTACTATAATAAAAGGGTAACTAGGGTTGACACATTCACTTTTTAGATTCACTTAATGCCACATGGCATTTTGACATTTAAAAATAAATAATGTTCCCGCCCAAAAAAATTCAATCTATCATTTTTGTATTATTTTTTTAAATACATATTTTGTTTCCAAATGTAATTCCATCCAAATTAACTGGATATAAATCAAAATCATTCCATTTTAAACTAAAAAACATATATCTCTTACTTTTACTCCTAACAAACTCTATTGGTTAATTTTAAAATTATATTCTTATCAAATCTTATTTTTTAAAAGAAAAAATAAGTCATAATTTTAATATAAATATTTACTTTAATATTGTATAGTATCACTCACAAACACACCAATTATAATGCTTTATATGTTTTTTCTATAGAAACTACTATTAGTAAAAATAAAAATTGCTTTTTGAAATAAAATAAAATAGTATTAAAATGTATTCAAATTAGACATCAGTATTTTTAATTGTCTTTTATTTTATTGTCGTCTCTTTTTATTTTTTTAATTTGTTACCATCAACAAATCATTATTTTTTAAAATTTAATATGTTTTTAACTAATTTTGAAACATGTTCTTATTTCGTTAGAAATATTTTATTTTATTTTATAAGTGATTTCTTTAATTTATCAGATAACGTTTTTTTATAGTTTTCTTTTTATCCAGTTTATTATATTATTTTTTATTTAGGCAGAACTCTTTAATCAAGTTTGTTAAGATATAGAGTAATCATTTTTAGTAAGGACTTAAAAAAAATTTAATTGATTTTTGTATTGTCTATGCTAAGTTTAATAGTAAACTCAACTAAATATATGTATGATTATGATTATAATTATATCAAAATGTATCACAGACACTTCTTTCTATGAGTCTATTTTTTAGTAAATTTCTATACAATTTTATTTATACTTTCATATTTTACGTTTTTTGTCATTTAAAATTCCTCGAGACGAGATTAGTCAATATTTTACTTTTTTATTTGTCAAGTTAGGTTATTTAATTAAATTTTAAAACCCATGTACATTATCATGGTTTTCTCAAACAATACTTGTTAAAAATTTGATATAATTGTTTATTACTTATAATTTTTATTTATACGTAATTTTAATCGTATATTTTAAAATATCATTTTATTATTAATAAATTTTATTTTATTTAATATATTGTTTATTAACCCGTGTAATACACGGGTTCACTAAAACTAGTATTTATTATAAAATAACTATTCATACACTCACATACTCTTATTTTTAAACGACACCACTTCTAATTACTTTAATGGCTAGATATCTTTAAAATATTTTTTAAACTCTTACCATCACAGACAATGTTTTCAAAACCGGACCGAAAGCGAACCGGACGGCCTAGAGGTTCACTGGTCGGACCGGTCGGACCGGATTACGAACCGGATGACTTCATAAATATTTAAAAAAATATAAAAAAATTCCAAATATTTATATTAACGAACCGGTGTTCCTTAATCCAAAACAACATCCAAAATACATACCATTCAAGTAAACATAGTCCAAATTAACGAACCTGTGTTCCTTAATTCATATCCAATAATATTTTTCTATTAAATTAAAAAAATTCCAAAAACCGGTTCAACCCGGTTCTCCGGTTCCGGTCGGACCGGTCGACCGCACGAACCGGCCGGTTCAACCGAAAACGGTCCAAAACCACCGAACCGAACCGGTTTTATCACCGTTCCCGTCGAACCGGTCGGACCGGCCGGTCCGGTCCGGTTTCGAAATCATTGATCACAGGACTAGATCAAAATTTAGCACCTTAGCAACTTTTCTATATAAAGACATCGACCACCGCCTCACTCCCTTCAATCATTCTCTTTCTCTCTCATCTCACATTTCATTTCTTCTTTAACATTACAAAAGTTAAGCACCGCACTCACAACCAAAGGAAAAACGCGTATCAATTGGTTGAAGATCTCCACCATCATCTGAACCAAAACATATCCAACATTATCATCATCCATTTCATCTCGGTAAGTACCACACTCAACTACTGTTTTGTGCTTTGATTATCATTGTTTTCATCTGTTTTGTCTGACACTGAGTAGAATTGGTACAATTCTAGCAAGTAGAAACTAGTAATTTGAGTAGATTCGAAATCGAACACATTTCGATTTAAAATCCGTTGATTTGCGTGGTAAACTAATCGGATTCTACAGTCCATTGAGATCGATTGAACCGTATAGATTTGAATTCTGAACAAATTTCGATTCAAATTCGGTTGATTCGCGCGGTGGACAAACCGGATTTTACAGAATTTGAGCTCGATTGAACCGCATAGATTCGTCATTCATCTTCGTTTTGCTGATTGATTCATCTACATTTTGCTATTGATTCATCTTTGTTTTGCTGATTGATTCATCGTCGTTTTGCATAATTGATTCGTCTTCGTTTTGCTAATTGATTCATCTTCGTTTTGCTAATTCATTAATTTTCATCTTCGCTGATTGATTTATCTTAGTTTTGCTGATTGATTCATCTTCGTTTGCTTTCAATCTGCAGAAACTGAATCAAATCACCGGAACTTGCGAATCAGTGACTGTAAATTGCATATAAAATGGGGAAAACAGGGAGAGATTGGAGTCAGATCTACGCAATTTACGGCATCGACGATTGGCAAACGCCAGTATTCCTACTAATTCACGCGATCATCTTCTCAATATCTTCAATCCTCTTCCTCATCTACTTCGATTCCATATGCACCTCCTTCGAATCCATCCTTCCGTCGCTATTCTCCACCGGATTCACCAGATTCACCGCCGGATTCACCGGCTCCGTCCCGCACTCTCCGCCGTATGCCTCTTCTACGCCGCCGGCAACCTCTTCTATTCCTCCGTCGCCCTCCGGTGGGAGATCGCTCACCGCATGCTCACCGCCGTGCACGACTGGTCCACCGTCAAAACCGCCTTAGTTGTCGGCTCCGGCAACGGCATCCTCCTCAACGCCGTCGCGATGCAGCTGAAGAAACAAGGAAGCTCCGGCAGAGTCGTCGGATTCAACCGGAGCAACACGACGGTGTCCACTCTCCGCACCGCCGTGCGGAAGGCGTTCAGGAGTACGTCACCTGCCGGAACGGCGACGCGCGGCGCTTGCCGTTCCCCGACGACTACTTCGACGTGGTGGTCTCCGGCGGGTTCGTACACACCGTCGGGAAGGAGTTCGGGCAGAGCTCCGCCGCGGCGGCCGCGGAGCGGATGAAGGTGATCGGAGAAATGGTTAGGGTTTTAAAATGCGGTGGTTGTGCGGTGGTGTGGGACTTGATGCACGTGCCGGAGTACGTGCAGCGGTTATATGAGTTTGAAGATGGAGGACGTGAGGGTGTCGGAGCGTGTAACGGCTTTCATGGTCAGTAGTCATATTGTGTCGTTTCGTAAGCCACGTCAGCATGTTGTGGGTCCCTGCGAGGTTAGATTGGACTGGAGATTTAATAATATTTAATAATATAAATTAGTAGATATAAATATATCTTGAATATATTATTATGGGTATTGAAAAACTGATCTTGTGGGATAGAGTTTTAATGTAAGTTGTAACTCTTTCAATTGTTAATAGACGAGATCATGTTACAAGTAGGTCATGGGTGTGATTATATTATGAGAAGATTATGAGATTATTGAATTTCTCGTTTATCATTGATTTAAAATTTTGTTTTGTAATTAGAAAAATATGTTTTCTTAGAGCATTCACAACCCATTTTCTAAATTTATGTGAGTGTATTCCCTATATTATATGTATGGTTATAAGTGTTTGTGAGCGAAAGATATGAGAAATTTAATGTTTAATTTTTAAGAAACACTGTCCAAAATCCTATAATGTTTTTAATATATTTTAAGTGGTTGTGAGTTGATGAGCGATAAAAAGTAATGACAAAGATATAAAATGTATTATTTAATTGAAAAATAGAGAGAAAATTAGTAATTTGTAAGGTAATTATATGAATAAGGATGGAGAATGAGTTGTGAATGCTCTAGTGGAAATAAGTGATCACACACAATGTAAATGTCAAAAGCTAAAATGTATATGTAATTTTTTTTATCATTCTTATTTTAGTAACATGTAATGGGATGTGTCTGTGAATAAGCTAGACTAAACGTATTTGAACTGATAGCTAACTGAACAACGAACACTTTACGGATTGTACATCATCTGGATCTATGCTCTAATGATTTTGAGTTGTAATCACTTTTTTACGAAAATAGGTTTGTCATGAGAAACACTCAAATTTTCGTTCTCGTACTATGGTTAGATGATATCATTTTTCGTGTCAAAGCTGTTTAGGAAACATACATTTTCAGAAGAAGAAAAAACACATCAATGAATGTGTTTTGACATGGCTTTACATTGTTAATAGATAAAATAGTCAGAATATGAATCAAGAAATAATGCGCTTCTATTTGCTAAACTATATTGTCTTGTACTTGGCGTTCTAGCTTCTTGCTAGAGTTTTTTTATTTTGCTATTTATGATGTCTTTGTTGTTCAAAAAATATAGTGTCATAGATTAGGCACAATTAGAGAATGATTGCATTTGTTGTTCCATAAGTCCAATTAATAGTAGATTATGGTCTAGCAACTCAGAAATTTAGACAAAATTGATATGGTTAACAACCTTAGTCTACTATATTCATGTATTTTGGTACATACTTTGTTTACAAAAGATATCATACTTAAGTTAGATCAGTTTATGATAATATATTTTTTCGTGTTTTCAACAAGCATGTGGAAATTAGGTGTAAAAATGATTATAACTTTCTCAAATATCTATTCATTTCAAAATATCTTTAAAATGGCTATGATTTCATTGTGATTCTTAAATTTATGATAATAACAATTCCATTTAATAAGAATAATAACTAAATGGATTTAACTCTCGCTTAAAACATGAAATAGATTAGATATGAAGTAAGTTAGTGGCTGTTAAAAATAAGGTAACATCATTTTGTTGAGAATCCAAAACATGTTTTTTAATGATCTTGCTATTTTGGTTTATTGTTGTTTGTTCGTTTGTTTCAACTTTCCTGGTGTACTTTGTTGTTCTTTCTAGTTTTTTGCTAGAGTAGCGTTATAATAATTCTTATACTTTTTTAAACAAGTTAGTGAGTAAAATGTCAGTAGACCAGTTAGATAGCAGGGTACTATCATTATGTGTCTAAACATACTTGCACCCTACACTAGTGGAGAACAATTTTAAAAACATTTTAGTCAAAGTGACAAATTTACTTGATACATACTCGTCAATTTAACACAATTTAAATTAAAAGACATTTACTTTTTTTGTATCACAATAATGTAGTTCACTATTACAGTATGTCAATTCACTGTTCAATCAATTATTTCATTCTATTCAAAAGTATTGTAACGCCCTTCTTGTTACAACACAACACGGCACTATACCACTATGCATTCAATATTGAATTCAATACTGCATCTTTGAATTAGGACTCATGCCATACATCTACGTGTTAAAATTATATTAATTTCACTACTGTCTAAGTGGTGAACAAACAATTAAGTGAAAAATGAGTTCCAACCACTTTAAACAATAAATATACTTTTGGGAAAAGATATAAGTAGCATATTATTGAAATGCAAGTAATGTTAGGTGAAGAATAAACGTGAGATGTGCGGTCAATTTATACGACTAACTGATTGAGACAACGTACTTGGTGGATCTTGGTGGGAATTTCATGTCCATTTCGTTCTTCTTAAATGTCAAAATATATTATCCTCATAGTCACAGTAACAACATATTCATGGTATAATGTTCAACATTTTATTTTGAATGCATTCAGTTACGTTTTACAGATTTTGTGTAGACTATTATACCTGTATTATGTTTTCACAGGCGTACGCAGTAATCCACGGGCCACCTATGAGTTAGTCGTTGTGGACTCGTTAGAAATTTAATTAAATAGATCTTAGATGATTTTGAGCCAAACTCAACCTTTAATTAGAGGTTATTTAATAAATGCGATTAAGCTTAAAATTTATAGATCAACCTGATTAGACTTGCAAATATCAACAAGTCTACTACTTGTATAAATGTGATTTAATTATCATGTATAATATGTATACAAAAATCGTAAAATATATAATGATAAATTATCATGTATATGTATGCGAAATAGTTATATAAAACTGGAATATGTAAATGAAAATAAAAAAAAACAGTTGTATCAATCCGAGCTTGTAAGTTACGTTTAAAACTTATGTTTTAAAAATAATAATTAAGTTTGATATGAGTTGAGGAAAAGTATCTTCCTTTTTAAATCAAACGAGTTGAGCTAAAATTTGAGAGGTTAAACAAATATCACTCGTGTATACACCTCTAAATCTTATCATTGATGAACTCAAATAATGTAATGGAATTACATGATACTATAATTGAGTTGTGTCGAATGTGTCATCTCTTCACTTTTACTTGTAACACACTCTTAACTTATCAAATCTACTATACTTTTCAATTTCACATTTAATGATATCTTCAGACGGAATACATTGTAAATTCAATAAATTTCTTTAAATAATTTGGAAAATTTTGATTACTATTTTATAAAGTTTTTTCTTATAATAATGTTGAATTTTATTTTGATGACATAACATCTATCGGCTTAAATAAGATCAAAAGATGTAATCAAATGTAATGGAAGTAACACTAGTAGTGGTTTAGTGATTAAGTCGTGCGTCTCTCATCAAATAAATGTGGGTTCTACTCTCATTTGAGATGCAACGCAAATTATGTTGACAGTAATAATAGATTAAAGTCACTAAAAAGCAAGAAACTCTTTTAATAGAATAAAAACGTGAAATGTAATTGTTAAAAGTGAGAAGTGAAGGATTGGAATTGAAGCATGTGATTAGTCACGTGACTAGAATTTAATGAAAATCTTAACGATGTACTCAAACTCTTGCAAGGTTTATATCGAGATTCTCAAAACCAGACTTTGGTACTCTTTTACCGTTAACTTCGGTAGATCTCATTATACTCGAGTGTGAAGAGGCCAAAAGTACCTTAGAGAAAAACAAACACTACGATTATTTTTTAATGACACACGCACGACACTGTTTCGGTTGATATGTATTATATTAATCGAGTTCATCTCACCCCCAATTTTTTCCTGAAGAACCCATAACTATAAAGACCCAAACCTCCTCATTTTTAATTTTTTAAAGTATCTCATCTTAACTACTTGAGATAATAATATTAGTAAAACCGATGGTTACTGAATCGGCCTGGAAATACCGGATGACCTCTCATACATCAGACCAATGTTTTAACGACAGTATCATGGGCTCACAAAGAACACTAGCTCTAAACTTTAACAATCTTTAAATAATGAAACTTTAAGTTGTCTAAAGAAAACTTAATAACTATAAAAGGAAATTAATTAAGTACTGTGATTACTGTATATTAAACTTATATATGTATATAAGCTATTATACGTAAACATGCACATTACAACGGGGTTATCGATAATATCTCGAATTTTATATGTAAAATCAAAAACATTCACATAAACATACACATTGCAGCGTGGGCGTTGATAATATTTGAAACTTTTATTGAAAAAGTGAAATCGTGAAAAAAACGCACTGTGAGACTTTGATGAAACTTACATCAAATTTAGACAAAGATAAGATTTTCATAACAATATTCAAAAAGAAAAATTTGAAATCATATTTTAAAATTTATAAGAACAAAACAATTGAGTGGGCTCTCGTTATAATCTGGTTGGTTCGAAAAAGTCTAGAGTGTGAATGGTAACTTTATTAAAGTTCAAGGACTCCATTGTAATTTATTTGTTTCAATAGAATACCATTGCAAAAATGAGTTGTACAAATTGATTAAATCACTCACAAGTTGGACCGGGAGGCGGTCCAATCAGTGGTTGTTGGCTGGTTGTTAAATTAACCGACTGGTTTTAGCGGGTTTGGGATCGAAACGATGATTGGCAACTAGCGGACAGACTAATGGGTAAAAGAAGTGGGATGTAAGGAGTGCTAACTGTTGAGAAATTGTTTCAAATAATCCGGATGATCTGAGAGCCATAAAGAACATTTCAGATTGAAACTATTTCGTGTTCAATCCAAACTTTCAATCGGATAAAACTCAGAAATTTAAGAACGATATATTAATTGATTGGAGAGTTTCTTGAACCAGAAATCAGAAGTAGAAGTGTCGATCATATTTTAAATTCGTACTTTTACAGTGATGGGGTTAACTGCCGAAGACAGTTTTTATGTTTAAAAACGCTCACTTTTTTTCCCGAGTTTCACATGTGAATCTTCTATAAAATTAATTTTTTAATGCGTTTTTAATAAAGCAAGTTTTATTCTGTCCTTTGGACCCCGCTAGGGACTATCGCCCTTTGGACCCTACTCCCAGGGGTGCTGCTCCCGGATTCAACACCCCATTGGAACCCCCATTGCTTAGTGGCTTCGTCACTAAGAAGATGCTTATATCGAAGATCACGACAAACTCAAATAAGTATGCACTCTGCACCTCCTAACTTGTTTAATGGATATCGTGATCACATTGATCGACTACTCAATCCAATTACACTAAAATATATAACACTAACTGAATCTCAACCATAAGGCAAAATCAGTTGGAGAGATCATTAGACTGATTTGATAGACGATTGTAACTTACCGATGATGGTGAATCGTTGCAATGAGGATTGAGGAGAATGAGAGTCGTGAGTGATAGTTGTTCCATCTTAAGTTCTGACACTTAAGATCAGAGGTTTCTAGTGCAATCGAAGTTATCGATTTGAAGAGGTAGCGAGAGAGAATCAAGTCTTAGGGAAGTTATTGATTTGATGAGTAATGGGCTATTTGGTAATTTTTGTAAGAGGGTTGAATCATTAAGAGTGTTGAACCATTAAGAGTGTTGAACCATTAAAAGCTAGTATATCGTTTAACTATTCAAAGGCAAATGTCTGATCAATTTAGATAAGAGGTTTTAACCATTCAGCATTAGACCTCTTAACAATTAAGCATTAGTATAATGCTTATCCATTCAGAGGCAAATATCTGAACCATTCAAATATTTGCTCACAAATAAACAGTCTAAACCATTAAATGTTAAACCATTCAGACATCTGAAGTATTAAGATGCTGATCTAGATGCTGCTAAACAGCCCCTAACTGAATGCAAGAGAATTGGGTCTGAAGGTGCAGATTTACTAATTTGGTAAAAGAAACTTTCATGAACAGCTCTTAATATTACAATATCATATATTTTAGTCTACTGAAAATCAATTGTTGACCGATAAGATATTTGTTTGCTATCGGCCTGACTTTAACATTATGATGTAAAGGTAAAAAAAATTATTTGTTCATGAATCCGATCCAACCAGTACGATCAATGGACCAGTAAGAAAGGATTGGCATAACAGGTCAGATACGACACGATAAGACACGATAATCTGACGTGCTAGACACGAACACGACACGGTAATTTATCGTGCTATTTTTTCAAACACAAACCTGTTAAGAAACAAGTTACACGAAATGACCTGTTTAGAAACACATATAATATCACATGTTTAGAAACCTGTTTAACGAAAAAAATTACTAAAAGTTCATAAAAGTCGAATGACGAACAGATTCAAACTTATAAAGCATGAAATATTTAATTTTCACTGTTGTGGAAATTAAAAATAAAAAAGTTTATACATTATGGTGGTGATAGTGCTTGGTGAACAGAAAGTTTAACAATTTGAGTACTAAGTCGAACAACGAACAAATTCAAATGACGAACAGATAATTAGCAAACTAAAATCTTTACCAGATCAAACGATGGTGGTGATGGTGCTTGGTAAGTCGACTATGGTAATGGTGGGATTCAACCGAGATGATGTCGGACTGACGGAATGCCATAGCGAATGGACTGACGGCGATGAAGGGACATCGAAGGGAAAGCACTGGCCGACGGTTTTCTGTGTGTGGAGACTGGGCGCCGGCGATGTAACATCTCGAATTTTATTGATAAAAAATTAATTTTGTAAAAAAAATTAAATTCAATTTCTCGACGTTGTGAGATAATGGGTCGAATTGAATTTTTAGCCAATTGGTCTATAATGCACCAATTGTCATCATGACCTCTAAGATAAGAAGCATTTTAGTTGAAAGGAAAGTTAAACAGGAGATCCATAGGATCACAAAGGTTAGGTCTTGTCATATGTGAAGGTAAGACACTTAGACACATACCAAGTTCATCTTTTCCTTTATGCCAAACCCATGTCTACAAGTTACGAAGGTTTATGAACCTTTATATCCAGATCGCAATGAGGATGATAACGAGTCTTGTTGATCGAAATCAACTAGAGTTTTAAAGATTTCCAAGATTACGGGTTCGAAAGTGATTCAAGAAGTGACACAGTCAATAAGAAAGGTATTTGTAACCATGTTTTACAAGGTAACAAATTTTCAAATGCAGATTGCATACGTAATTCGTCAACAATAAGATAGGTATTTGATAATATCTTTATTTGACAAAAGATTGTTTAGGAAGACTATCATCACATAATCAGGTGTTGATGATATCTAAAAATGAAAGTTGATAAGTAAGGAATAAATGGTTCGATGTAGCTAGATCGAGTCAAAACATGAAGATAAAGGGAAAGAAATCGATTTAAGAATTTACATGCTCCAAGCTCGGAATCAAAATTAACCTAGAGCGATCGGGTCTCCTTTCAAGTTCAGAGATCATGTTTTGGCTTGTTAGGTCGAAACACCAACATTGTTTCACCCTTCAAGTTACTACATGCTTCTCGTCGCTTGATTATAACCATGGTAAGTTGAAGATCAAGAAATGAGAGTAGTTATTAAGGTGTGGTTTTCACTCCTAACTTGATGGTGTATTCCCAAGATATGACCACTAACTTACCAATCAAAAGTTCGATCCCAACTCATTGTTAAGGATCCACAGAAATAAGACAAGATAACTCACCATTAAGGTAAGGGAAATGACTCCTATCTTAACGATGATGTTTTACAAAAACAAATATAACAAGATGAACTTCTTCATCAAAATTCAGAATTCACTCCTACTTTGACTAGGTCGTTTTATTTGAGAGAATACAATCCATAAAAAAATGAAATTATCATCAAGGTATGGAATTCACGCCTATCTTGATGATTGAGTTCCATAATAACAAGAAAACAATCAAAGATTAACATTTGTCACCAAAGTACGGGTTTCAATCCTATTTTGGTGAGATCATGTCATTTATGAAATGTAAGTTCAATTGAGAATAATTGAAGTCAATCCTCAAGATACGGAAATCACCCTAATCCAGAGGATGAAATTTCATAAAACACACAATTTGAAACCATTTATCGAAACGAATAGAGATTCATCAAAGTAAGGAATCACCCCTGTTTTGATGAGATAGAATCATTTAGGTGATACGAGTGTTCTTAGTCATAGGTTGACTTGCAAACTCTTACATCTCCCAGGGTGCAGACGGTTCAAGGTTTGACTTAACAACGAAAGGAAAAAGTATATCAATTAGAAATTCAAAAAATTTCAAGTTACATCAATGTAACCAAAAGAAAAATCATGCTTACAGAATTTATGGTCAAAGTTTGAGGTAACAGAATTTGTTATGATGGTGTTCAAATCTTGAATAATTTAAATCAGGGAGACAAAATCAAGAACAAGAATGATTCGACACCATGATGAGATGTGAACATTCGATTCTCAATCGAAAGGAAATACAAGGACTTCTCAAGATATGAGATCAACCATAGCCTTATTGAAGACACGCGTACTTATAAGTGATCAATCTTGACAAGGATTTCGAGTCAAGTAAACGGATTCAATGATCGAATCAGATCACCATTTACACTTTGCCTAGACAAAGTATCCCGAGATGTAAGAATTTCATCTACAGCATTGCATGTTCTTAGTTATGGGACACCTCCTTAAGAGGATTTGAGAACCATAAGTAACGGTTTAAAGTTTTAAAGACCATACGGTTTAGATTCCTAATATCTTTGGGTATATTAAGATCCATGTTCACGTTGGTCAAGGTATAGAAATAGTTACATGAAACGCTGAGTTCAATACCGTTACACGTTACACGTTGAGCGTTTAAACGTAAGAGTTGAAATGGAGGATGGGTTCAATATTAAAAGGAACATTATGTAGGTTAAGAATGAGAAGATATTTAAACTTTGGTGATAAACCAGTTCAAGGATTCAAGGATTTTTAAGATACAAAAAGGATAGTTCCATTTGGTAACGCATTACCATTTGGAATCGTTGACACGTTAAGGTAATTTGATCCATTTGCCTTAGAGACTTGTGTATTGACCATAGTTTATCACTCATCCTAGAAATCCCCAGGTAAGCATAACTGGTCTCGCAATAAGATTTATACGATATGCTTGCCTTAGCCCGAAGGCCTTTTGTCAGGAAATCCAGAATACAGGTGTCTATGTGTCACACAAGTTTCTTTGGTTCATAGAATCAAAACCTTGATGAGCTTTTCATAGAGTAGACATAGAGTCTAAGGAATTGAACCCACGATGATAAGTGTAGGTTCCACGTGTCGTTGAGAATAGGTTTAGGAAGTTCATTTATCGGGGAGAGTCAAAAGTCAAAGTTAAGTTTAGGAAGACAAATAACTAAGTTTAAGCATACATAAGACAATCCTATGCTAAGGCATCAAGTTTCACAAAAGGCGTAGCATTATGTGGCATGCAAACAATGTATATATTACAAGAATATAACATTATTCTATAAG
Organism: Flaveria linearis; assembly: GCA_024085815.1. Classification (NCBI taxonomy): domain Eukaryota; kingdom Viridiplantae; phylum Streptophyta; class Magnoliopsida; order Asterales; family Asteraceae; genus Flaveria; species Flaveria linearis. Next base: position 28,164 of record JABSNV010001210.1, on the reverse strand, counting down.
GTTCATGCATAACCTATAGTCTAGGTCACCATTTCTAATAACCTAAATCCCTATAGTTATGGGCTCTGATACCAATCTGTCACACCCCAACCTAGATGGCGGAATCGTCGAGGTGTGAGAGTTACGATTGTTCACAGCCACATAACGCTATATTAGTTCTAAATATATTAGTCAAGATTCAATTGTAACAATACAAGTAAATGTTCAAACAAAGATACATCCAGATTACAAGTATAAAAGTATCCAGATCATTTGTTTATTTCTCTAAGTCCAATCCTAAGTGTGATAAGCTTCAAAGAGTAACCTGAAACATGTTAAAAATAAAAGGTCAACATAAAAATGTTGGTGAGCATTCCATAGTTTTCAACACATAAGTATATAAAAGATGGCAATTCAAGCCGTAAATTAGTGAATAAAGTGATTAGGGATGTTATGAACAATGCAACAATCAAACCTCGACAAAGTTTTACAAGTATCAAACGACGTTAATATTTTATTAACGTTAAAAGTATATACGATCAGCTAAGTGTATTTGATCCCCATAGTGCTCAAGAATACGACACTAGGGCCACCAAATAGGTTGTCTGTCCCATAGATCTATGACTTCGCTGGGCTAGCAACAGTTAATGATTGTACATATAATGTCATAACATGGTAACCACAAAAGTTCAACTAACCACAACTCACAAGTAAATTGCCATAAGTTTACAAGTCTCGAATAAGTTTATAAGTGCAATGATATAAGTTAACATGTTTCACCCCAAAGTGTGAAAATAAGAAAAGGGGCATAGAAATACTCACATGGTCAATGGATGTAAAGTTGACGATTATTAAGAATATAACAAGCAATGTTCCAATGTATTGCTTCACAACGCACCTAAGATTATAAATATATTTATAGATTTAAGTCCAATGATAAGTTTAACAATTTAACGAGGACTAGGGTTTTTAGTAGAATTTAGGGATTTTTGTAAGTACGTTAAATAATGTAAAAAAAGATATACCATCTATATATTTTTAATATAGAGAAAATGAAATTATATTATCTAATAAGGTTTAAATATAAACGTTTGAATAGTCACGATTTAAACGATGATAGCATTTGGACCAATAATAATTTATAAATTACGATTTAAAATCTATTTTAATAGGAATCAGCGAAGAATAACCTTTGTTAAAACATTTTATTAAGCAGATATTTAATTATTTATATTTGGAACAATTACAGAAAATTATTTGATGTCTTTAAGAATAAACAAATTTATAAAAATGATTTTATGATTTTTAGGAATTTTTTTTATAATTTTTTAAAAGACTGAAATAGCTTTAAAAAAATAGTGAGGGTGCCCGGGGTCGAACCCGGGACCTCCTGGTTTGCAACACACTCTTCTAACCAGTGAACCAAGGCATACAGTCGCGGTAAGATCTGGTTTGAAATTCTTAAAAAACACAATCAAAGAACTCCCCTAAATCCGATGAACCCTAAAACCGATTTGATCCAAATTGAACCCCAGTTTGTTATTGTTAATGAAATCAAATAGAGGGCTTTTGTTTCCCACTAGAAATCGAGTATATAGGTATGTTTAATTACCTGTTTTGTGTAAATCCGATAGAGAACAAGCTCAAGAACAGTCACAGCTAGGAGGATCTGGAATCGATGTGTATGTGTGTGTTTAGATCAAATTAAGGTTACAGAGAGTTTGTGTGTGTGATTATGGAGGTTTGCCCTCTATTATATAGGGGTAACTCTCGATTAATTGATTTGGTTTTGAATGGGGTAGGCGGGTACGATTTTAAACTTGTAAACGAGGCAAATTTTCGAATTATGTGGGGTCATAGATTCGAATCCTTGTCGCGAGACTGTCGGGAGCATTTGAATCGGTTGAAACCGCATAATTTTGGGTGTTGTGGGCTCGCCGGAGAGTGGCCGGAGGCCGCCGGTCCGGTGACCGAAAAACGAGAGGGAAAAGGGGGGCGGTTTGGGTCATTTACAGTTTTGGCCCCTCAATTTTCAGTCTTTATTATTTTATGCTACAAACTTAAATTTTAGGTTTCATAAATTATAATAATATCCCCTGCACTTAATTTAAGTTCTAATCATTTTTTTAATTTAAATAATATTTATAAGTCATTGTTATTATTATTATTATTACTACTATTATTATTATTATTATTTATTATTTATTATTAACAAAACTAATTTTTTAATTAACGTAAAATACGAGATGTTACACCTTATGTTTCAATTGTCAAATGATACAAACCACAGGGACCATTTTTGTAAAATTTCAAAACACCCAACCCCACCCCCTTCTTTCCCGCGACCCCTTTCCCCAATTTCGGCCAAAATCCATACACTAACACGCACTAATCTCCATAATAATCGAAGTAATCGAAAATGGACAATCATATATATATATATATATATATATATATATATATATATATATAACATAACTCAGCTTTTAATTTCAACCAAAACAAGCTCAAACACCACACTCGAATCCCTCCAAATCGCGGACCTGCAACCAACGAGTTCACCCTCTTTCAAGCTTTAAAACCCGAATTTGTTAGAGTGCTTTTGCTCACTAAGATCATTGGAAGCATCCTGTACAATTAATTCGATTATTATCATCATTTGAACCCCGATCCAATACCCCCTCTGTCGCGATTTTGCTTCAAAGTGTTCGTCACCAATTCGCTTTCTTTCTGATAATTAAACATACATACATACTCGGTTTTACATGGGGAATCAAAGCCCCATGATTTCAGATGCATTCAAGATCGAATTGAACCTCAATTGGAGGGGATTCGAACTAGGGCTCGTTCGGGATTGGGGTTTGATGGAGATTGTGTTTAAAACAATTAAAAGCCATGAACTCATTGCGGCTGTATGCCTAGTTCACCGGTTCCTGCGCTCCATGTCAATCAAGAGGTCCCAGGTTCGACCCCGGGCAACCTCACCTATTTTTTTAGGCCTTTTTAAGCCTTTAAAAATTACAAAAAAATTTCTAAAAATTATAAAAATGTTTTTACAAACATTAAATATTTTTAAGACCACCTAATTATTTTCTGAAATTTATCTTGACATTTTATTTATTTATTTTATTAATTGTTTTAAATAAATAACATAACTAGTTTAAATTTTTATAAAAAATAGACTTTAAATAATGGTTGAAATCACTAAATAATTATTGGATTAAATAATATTTATGTAATATTATTTAAATCATGATTATCTCAATCAAACATAAAAGTTTTATATATAAATCTTACCAAATCATTTTTATCTCTTTTAGTCACTTAAATAATTAAAATTTAATTAATTATCATATAATTAATTAATAAAATTAATATTTATTCCTCCTGCATTTTAACAATCAATCAAATGGTCAAGTGTATTGGTAGATTTATTTCTATATAATTACTTGAAATGAATTTATTATAATTGAAGACATTCAAACTAAATAAAATTAGTTTATTTAAACTACCATTCAAAACCCAATAGAAATCCTAATACATTCTCAAATTCTCAAATCACTATTATTCTAATTCGAGGCACCGTTCCTTAGGTTAATCATAAGGAATTCGTTGGTGTCTAATCTATCACATTCAGATTCTAATCTCATCAATCATGTGTGTATTCATATCCCTTTTTTATATCATTTCTTATTTGGAGGAAATCATGTGATACAATATTCAATCATGATATTCTATTGATATTTTATTCTAAATTCAATTCAAGACAGGTTATGTTATTACTTGCAACTATGTGAACATACTGTGACAAACTGGACGATAGTAAAACCCTAATACAATCAATCAATCCTGGTATCAATGGTAGATCTACTGGTTTGGATAACCCACCCCATATGAATAGTCGAGTGGTGATTGTACCAGAGGCAATTAGTCGATCTTCTATGGTGTATGTGTGCAAGTCTATTATATGCAAGTGTCAAGTCAAGGGGTTTATATTGTGTCGGTTTATCTATATGCTCCACTATTGCATTTAAGTCTTATCATTACCTTGTGAATTAGATTATTCTCAATCAAACAATCAATCTATATGTATATTCAAAACTGGGATCACTCACCAGCTAACTCGTTAGCTGACTTTATTTTCTCACATGATTTCAGGTTAAGCAAGTTAGTGAACTTCTACATGCTCATTTAAGACTCGGACTTAGTCAAAATAAAAGACAATTACTATATATGATTTTAGTTGTTGTATTTGCTTGTGTAAACTCATGATATCTTGTAATCTGATTTTAATTTTATTTCCACTATTATACAACCATGTGTTAGGAACAATCAATCATTCCCTCGTCTGCTCTGATGATTCCGCCGTCGGTCGGGGTGTGACAGATTGGTATCAGAGCCATGGTTATAGGGAATTAGGTTATTAGAAACGGAATGACCTAGATTATAACTAAGTACCCTTACACATGAGTCCTCTCATGTATTTTATATGCTTTGATAGGATTTTATGTGCCTTACATGTTTATACTTGATTATGTGATTATATGCCTTATATGATTCTTCTTATACTTTGAATCTTATCAATGTACACACGAATCTTAAATCATATTCTAAGGCATTGTGTGCCTAATTCAAGTGATTTCAAACTCCAAACTCGATTGTTATTCATGGTTTTCAAATTCGTCAAAGTCTGTGTCTTACAACTTGAAACATGCTATGCTGGAAGAGTGGGATGCCTGTATCTCGGGGTGTTCTGTCTAGGCAAGGTATTCGTATAAATCCAAATCAACCGATGGATTTGTCTACCTTACCTGGGAACCCTCGGGATGAGTATCTGCTTATAGGTACGCATGTCTTCAATAAGGTTGTGTTGGACATAATACTTTAATCAGTCAACGTATACGTTTTGGTTTGCAGACCGGACGTCTACACTTGGAACATCTCATGGTGATGTCGAATCATTATTGTCCTTGATTTTGTCCCCCTGATTTAAATTATTCAAGATTTGAACACCATCATAACAAATTCTGCTATCTCGAACTTTGATCTTAAGCTTGTAAGCATGATTTTTCCCTTGTTACACTGATGTAACTTGAAATTTTCCGAATTTCTAATTGATATTATTTCTTTTCGTCGTTAAGTTAAACTTCGTACCGCTTTCACCTTGGGAGATGCAAGAGTTTGCAAGTCGACCCATGACTAAGAACACTCGTATCTCCTAAATGATACTAACTCATCAAAACAGGGGTGATTCCCTTACTTTGGTGATGATTCATTATTTGTTTCAATAAACGGTTTCCAATAGTGTGTTTTATGAAATTTCATCCTCCGGATTAGGGTGATTTCCTTATCTCGAGGACTGACTTCAATTATTTTCTTTGGAACTTGCATTTCACAAACGACATGATCTCACCAAAATAGGATTGAAACCCGTACTTTGGTGACAAATGTCAATCCTCGATTGTTTTCTTGTTATTATGCAGCTCAATCATCAAGATAGGCGTGAAATTCATACCTTGATGATAATTTCATTTTTATGAATGTATTTTCTAAAATGAAATGACCTCGTCAAAGTAGGAGTGAATTCTGGATTTTGATGAAGAAGTTCATCCTGTTACATTTTGTTTTTATAAAACTTTATCGTTAAGATAGGAGTGATTTCCCTTACCTTAATGGTGAGTTACCTCGTCTTATTTCATGGATCCTCAACAATGAGTTGGGATCGAACTTTTTGATGGGTAAGTTAGTGGTCATACCTTGAAAGTACACCATCAAGTTAGGGGTGAAAACCATACCTGATGACTATTCTCATTTCTTGATCTTCAACTTACCATGGTTGTAATCACGTGACGAGAAGCATGTAGTAACTTGAAGAGTGAATCAATGTTGGTGATTTGACCTATCAAGCCAAAGCATGATCTCTGAACTTGAAAGGAGACCCGATCGCTTTAGGTTGATTTTGATTCCAAGCTTGGAGAATGTAAATTCTTAAATCGATTTCTTTCCCTTTATCTTCATGTTTTGACTCGATCTAGCTACATCGAACCATTTATTCCTTACTTATCAACTTTCATTTTAAGATATCATCAACACCTGATTATGTGATGGTAGTCTTCCTAAACAATCTTTCGTCAAATAAAGATATTATCAACTTGTGATTATGTCTTTCTAGTCATACGAATGTTCTCGACTATACTCATGGGTTTGATGAATTACGTATGCAATCTACCTTTGGGAATTTGTTATCTTGCAAAACATGTTTACAAATACCTATCTTATTGTTTGCGTCATTTCTTGAATCGTTTTGAATCTTAACCTTGAAAATCATTGAAATTCTATCGTGGTGTTGAACAACAAGACTCGTTATTATCCTCATTGCGATGTGGATATAATGGTTCATAAACCTTCATAACTTGTAGTCATGGGTTTGGCATAAAGGAAAAGACGTAACTTGGTATGTGTCCAAGTGTCTTACCTTCACATATGACAACACCTAACCTCCGTGTTCCCGTGAATCCCCTGTTTAACTTTTCATTCACCAAGCTGCCTCGTACCACTAGTAGTCACGTTAGTATCTGGGTTACCGTTGATCGATTGACTAAGTCGGCTCATTTCATACCAATTCGTGAGGAATACCGAGTTGAGAAATTGGCTCGTATTTACATCAATGAAATAGTCAGTCGGCATGGTGTACCTTTAGATATTATCTTTGATCGCGATGGTCGCTTCATCTCTCGTTTCTGGAAAAGTCTCCAATCAGCCCTCGGAACTTAACTGAATCTTAGCACAGCCTATCACCCGCAAACAACGGTCAGACTGAAAGAACGATACAAACCCTCGAGGATATGCTCCGGGCTTGTGTCATTGATTTCAGTGGATCGTGAGATTCTCATCTTCCGTTGATCGAATTCTCTTACAATAACAGTTACCATACCAGCATCCAGATGGCACCATTTGAGGCCTTGTATGGCCGAAAGTGTCGATCTCCCATCTGTTGGTCTGAAGTTGGTGAATCACAAATTACTGGTCTGGAATTGATACAAGAAACAACCGACAAAATTCATAAAATCCGTGATAACTTGGTCGCTGCTAGAAATCGTCAAAGCATTATGCTGATAAAAGACGTAAACCCATGGAATACAATGTCGATGACCTCGTACTTCTTAAGGTATCACCTTGGAAGAGAGTGATTCACTTTGGAAAGAAAGGGAAGCTAGCACCTCGTTATGTGGGTCCATTCAAAGTGCTTGAGCGAATTGGGAAAGTGGCCTACAAGCTTGAACTACCCCAAGAACTCAGCAATATACATCCGACGTTTCATGTTTCAAACCTCAAGAAATGCCTTGCGATGAAAATCTCCACATTCCACTCGACGAAGTCCAGATTGATGAATCTATGCACTTTATTGAGAAACCTGTGGAAATTATGGATCGGGAAGTCAAACAACTCAAATCTAAACGTGGCCCAGAATTCACCTGGGAACGTGAAGACCAAATGAAATCCCAGTATCCTCATCTTTTCGTTTTAGCCTCCTCGTGATTAAAATTTCGGGACGAAATTTCCTAAAGCAGGGGAGACAGTAACATCTCGAATTTTTATGGATAAAAAGTTAATTTTGTAAAGAAAATAAATTCAACATGTTGATGTAAATTGCAATAATCATAATAATAATAATAATGTGAATAATAATAAGAATAATAATGAAAATATAAGTTGTATTAAAGCCTATAACTAAAACCTTTTACATAAAATAATAACAATTCAAACTGCAAGGTTAAATTGTAATTTATAAAAACTACATCAAAACCTTATGTTTCAATTGTCAAATGATACAAACCAAAAGGACCATTTTTGTAAATTTTCAAAACACCCAACCCCACCCCTTTTTCCCCGCGACCCCTTTCCCCAATTTCGGCCAAAAATCCATCCACTAACACGCACTAATCTCCATAATAATCAAAGTAATCGAAAGTGGACAATCATATATATATATATATATATATATATATATCTAACATAACTCAGCTTTTAATTTCAACCAAAACAAGCTCAAACACCACACTCGAATCCTTCCAAATCGCGGACCTGCAACCAACGAGTTCACCTCTTTCGAGCTTCAAAACCCGAATTTATTAGAGGGCTTTTGCTCACTAAGATCATTGGAAGCATCCTGTACAATTAATTCGTTATTATCATCATTTGAACCCCGATCCAATACCCCTTCTGTCGCGATTTTGCTTCAAAGTGTTCGTCACCAATTCGCTTTCTTTCGGGTAACTAAACATACATACATACTCGGTTTACATGGGGAATCAAAGCCCCATGATTTCAGATGCATTCAAGATCGAATTGAACCTCAATTGGAGGGGATTCGAACTAGGGCTCGTTCGGGATTGGGGGTTTGATGGAGATTGTGTTTAAAACAATTAAAAGCCATGAACTCATTGCGGCTGTATGCCTAGTTCACCGGTTCCTGCGCTCCATGTCAATCAAGAGGTCCCAGGTTCGACCCCGGGCAACCTCACCTATTTTTTTAGGCCTTTTTAAGCCTTTAAAAATTACAAAAAAATTTCTAAAAATTATAAAAATGTTTTACAAACATTAAATATTTTTAAGACCACCTAATTATTTTCTGAAATTTATCTTGACATTTTATTTATTTATTTATTAATTGTTTTAAATAAATAACATAACTAGTTTAATTTTTATAAAAAATAGACTTTAAATAATGGTTGAAATCACTAAATAATTATTTGATTAAATAATATTTATGTAATATTATTTAAATCATGATTATCTCAATCAAACATAAAAGTTTTATATATAAATCTTACCAAATCATTTTTATCTCTTTTAGTCACTTAATAATTAAGAATTTAATTAATTATCATATAATTAATTAATAAAATTAATTATTTATTCCTCCTGCATTTTAACAATCAATCAAATGGTCAAGTGTATTGGTAGATTTATTTCTATATAATTACTTGAAATGAATTTATTATAATTCAAGACATTCAAACTAAATAAAATTAGTTTATTTAAACTACCATTCAAAACCCAATAGAAATCCTAATACATTCCCAAATTCTCAAATCACTATTATTCTAATTCGAGGCACCGTTCCTTAGGTTAATCATAAGGAATTCGTTGGTGTCTAATCTATCACATCCAGATTCTAATCTCATCAATCATGTGAGTATTCATATCCATTTTTTATATCATTTCTTATTTGGGGGAAATCATGTGATACAATATTCAATCATGATATTCTATTGATATTTTATTCTAAATTCAATTCAAGACAGGTTATGTTATTACTTGCAACTATGTGAACATACTGTGACAAACTGGACGATAGTAAAACCCTAATACAATCAATCAATCCTGGTATCAATGGTAGATCTACTGGTTTGGATAACCCACCCCATATGAATAGTCGAGTGGTGATTGTACCAGAGGCAATTAGTCAGTCTTCTATGGTGTATGTGTGCAAGTCTATTATATGCAAGTGTCAAGTCAAGGGGTTTATATTGTGTCGGTTTATCTATATGCTCCACTATTGCATTTAAGTCTTATCATTACCTTGTGAATTAGATTATTCTCAATCAAACAATCAATCTATATGTATATTCAAAACTGTGATCACTCACTAGCTAACTCATTAGCTGACTTTATTTTCTCACATGATTTCAGGTTAAGCAAGTTAGTAAACTTCTACATGCTCATTTAAGACCGGGACTTAGTCAAAATAAAAGACAATTACTATATGTGATTTCAGTTGTTGTATTTGCTTGTGTAAACTCATGATATCTTGTAATCTGATTTTAATATTATTTCCACTATTAGACAACCATGTGTTAGGAACAATCAATCATTCCCTCGTCCGCTCCGATGATTCCGCCGTCGGTCGGGGTGTGACAGGCGATGATGGACATGCCGAAGTGGTGGTGGGATTCAACCGAAAGCGGCGTTGGGGGTGGGGGCTGAAGTTAGGATCTTAGGGTTTTGTTTTAATATTAAGTATATTTAATTATTTTTACTATAATTATAAACAACTTTCTTAACAGGTCTTAACAGGTTAATAGGTATTTAACATGGTTAGACACGAAATTTATTGTGTCTTAAGAGGTTGATCTGTTTAAGACACGGAACCTGTTTAGGTCAAACACGAAACTAGTTAACTCCGTGTCATGTCATGTCATATTAACAGGTCCGTGTCAAAAATTATTAGCCCTGTAGTAAGATGTCTGGTTCACTATATGGTCCGGTTATTAAAACATTGGCCACTCGCATTTTTGTGGACGACAAACTTAGTAACTTTATGAGAGGGCAATGACTATTATTATATGTTAAAAGAAATTTAAAAGAACATTAATCTTAACTGGGAATTTATCCCGCGCTTCGCCGCGGGTTCGAAGTGCGGGTTTGGCTAGCTTACGACATTGTAAATTCGTGCACATACTACATAATATATTGACAAACGTCATATACTAAAGCATTTATGTTGTAGGTAGATGGGTCATGTGACCTTTCGTAAATTTTGTTAAACGTTTTGTTGACGTCGTTAACACTTGTAAGGGTTTGTATTGTTATTAATGCAACTACGACGATTTTATTTGTATTCTTGTATCATCATAATTTTGATAATTCAATAACTAATGACATTAATAATAATAATAATAATAATAACAGTAATAATAATAATAATTATTATAACAATAATAATGATAATAATAATAATAATAATAATAACAATAATAACAATAATAATAATAATAATAATAATAATAACAATAGCAATAATAATAATAAGTGTTAATCTTTGAAATAAATAAAAATAATATAAGCTTCTATTATCTTAAAACTTGAAATTAATAAGTTATGTATAAAACCGATTAGAAACGGTCATATACTAATGGTGCGTTCACTTTCACCTGAAACAACATTTAATGTATTAAAACCGATCAGAAACGGTCGACCATTACTTCATATCCCGATCTGAAACGGCCGACCATTACTTCATATCCGTTGAGTATGTCTAAGCTCAAATTGAACCTATAAATGAGAGGGTTTCCACTCAATTTGGGTTTCTTAAACTCTCTAGACTCTCAATTTCACCAAACACATACACACACATCAAATTCCTAACTCAAGAACAATCGACTTGTGTTTCAGTCAAATTCTATCAATTTCAAACAAATCCAGGTAATTATATTAGGGTTATTACTCGATTTCACATGGGAACAAAATCCCTAAGGTTAATTTGATTATTAACGTTGAGTGGATGATCAATTTGGCCAAATTTGAATTAGGGTTCTTAGTCTGGAATTGGGGGTTCTCTGGAATTGTGTTCTTAAACAATAAGAACCAACTCTTAGCACAGCCACGACCCTTAGCACACTGGTTACATATGCATCCCCACAAACAGGAGGTCCCGGGTTCGAACCCGGGGAACCTCAAACTCTTTTTTAAACGTTTTGGCCTTTAAAACAATACAGAAAAATTTCTAAAAATTATAAAAAAATCATTTATAAACTTTGTTTATTTTAAAGACACCTAATTATTTTCTGTAAATTTATTTCTTTAAAATACATTCATATTTTAAACAAAATTTATAATTAGTTTATTCTTATAAAAATTAGACTTTAAATAATAGTTTAAGCCACAAAATTATCATTGGTTCAAACGTTGCCTTTAAATTATTGTTTAAATCATGATTAATATAAAAGTTTTATATTTAAACCTTACAAATTATTATAAATGTTTTCCTTTTCATATCTTTATATAAAATATAGTATACTTCTTTTCATTTATTTCAAGAAAATATAAGTGATTCCATTTGTTAAATTTAAATATTAACAAAGCCCCAAATTCCACTTGAAACCCTAGTTCTCATTAAATCGTTAAACTTATTATTTAACTTAAAACTTGTAAATATATATACGTTTAGGTACCTTGTGAAGAGTTTCGTTAGAACATCGATTATTATCCTTATTAATCATCTTATATATACTTAATCGTCAAGTGAGTTTTTCCATACCCCTTTTTGTTTATTTATACACTTTCGGGTGAAACATGTTACCTTATGATCATTGTACTCATAAACCCGTTTGAATCTTCTAAACACTTGGGCAATTCATCTTGTTTGTCGTGGTTAGTTGAACTTTAGAAATTACCATGTGATGACTATTATATGTACAATTATTAACTATTGCTAGCCTGGCGACGTCATAGATCTATGGGCCTGACAAGTCTGCTTGGTTAATCCAAGTACACTTAGCTAATCGTTTAATATTGTAATCTTGTACTCTTGTAATCTGTCAAGGTTTGAGTGTTACATCTGTTCATACATCTCTAGTTACTTTATTCACTAACTTATGACATAAATTATCATCTTTTATATATAATTATGTATGAAAACTATAGAAAACTCACCAACTTTATGTTGACCTTTTATTTTTAACATGTTTCAGGAAATGGTAATTAGCTTGTTTTGAAGACTTGTTGCAATCTAGGGTTGGACCTAGATTAATAATCAAAGACAATTATTATTTTTTTGTCAAATTTCCTATGTTTTATTAATTGTGGAAGACTTACGTTATTTCAAAATGTATGTCATGGAAAATGTTGTTTAATAATAATGACACTTTTAATAATCGTTGTGTGACATGAACAATCTTAACCCTCACATCTCGACGTTTCTGCCGTTAAGTTTGGGGTGTGACAGATTGGTATCAGAGCCCATAACTATAGCGATGTAGGTTATTAGAAATGGTGGCCTAGACTATGGTTAACTTAGGGACCCTTTCATGAAAACTCGTTATGATCTTATAACTTGCTTATATGCTTATCTTATGTGTTCCTTGTTACATGCTAAATTGTGCCTTGAACCTTGTAAACCCTAACTTCCTAATCCTCCCTTATGCATTTAAGTCTTACGCGTCTAATCCTTTCTTAATCTCATTCTCGACTACGTGTGGAAATCTATGCACCCTATCGGTGGAAAAATTCCTTACACGATATGTCTAAATCTTGAAAAATCTCATCGAGGTTTTAATTCTAATAATCTTAGGGAAGTGTGTGACACATAAACACATGTATTCTGGATTTCCTGGCAAAAGGCCCTCGAGCTAAAGTAAGCATTTTGTATAAATCTCATTGTGAGACCTGTTATGCTTACCTGGGGATTTCTGGGATAAGTGCTAAATTATGGTCAATATACACATCTTCCTCAAGGTAATTGAGATTAAGTCACCTTGACGTGTCCATGTTCCTATGGGCTATGTGATACCAACTGGAACCACCCTGGGTATATTTATAAGTATCTAAATTCCTGTTTTCTTTTAACTAATTCATCTCCGAATACTAATATCTCCTTTATTTATCTTATAGAATGTCTCGCCATCAAGGAAAGCGTGCGACCTCTGATCGTAAACTCGCTGCAATGATCGCCCGACAAATGGCTGTCATACTTCCGACAATGATTGCTGAACTTAGCAGCACCCTAATGGCCAACAATAGCAACAACCTCCATGGAAACAATGGTGGTGTTGGTAACAATGGACATGGGGAAAATAGTAACAATCATGGTGAAAACAACCGCACATGCACGTTCAAGCATTTCAACTCGTGCAAACCCACTAACTTTAGTGGAAAAGAAGGAGCCACTGGACTTCTCGAGTGGTTTGAAAGTATGGAAAATACGTTTATCGTCAGCGAGTGTCTTGATGAACGCAAGGTTCGCTATGCTGCAAGTGTCCTTCAACAACGGGCACTCACGTGGTGGAATAGTGAGAAAAGGAACCGAGGGACTGAAGTTGCCTTGGCGTTGCCTTGGGAAGAATTTAAGGACATAATGATCCAAAAGTTCTGCCCGAGGAGTGAATTCCAAAAGCTGGAGGAAGAGTTATGGAACCAAGCAAGACAGTGGCACCATTTGGCTTATTCCACCCGATGTCATGAGTTGAGCATGCTCCTACCTCACATGGTGGATACCATGCCCCGCAACATCGAGAAGTTCATTAAGGGGGTACCACCTCAAATCTAAGATGCTGTGGTGGGTAGTAGGCCCACAACTTTGGAGGAGGCGATTAATATCACCGCCCAGCTCACTGAAACCATATTAGGGCTGGTACTTTGATGGTGAAAGGTGCCAAGACTGTTGTGAAGGTGTCTCCCGAGGCTATAAAGGAGGTGAAGGCCGAGTCTTCTTTTAAAGGCAAGAAGCGCACGTAATTACGCAGTGACAACACCAAATGACCCTCAAAGGAAAGTTGTCGTTGCAAATCAAGCCCCCGTGGCGAGGCTTATACTGGGCTGCACCTGATGTGCGATACTTGCAAGTACCATCATGCGAATAACACTCTCTGCCGAGTTTGCTCGTTGTGCAGGAAGTATGGGCATCTGGTGGCTACTTGCCTTCGTGCTCCGAACAATGTTGCGCTGCTTGCTAATCGAGCCTGCTACAACTATGGTGAACCTGGACATTTTCGTCCATAATGTCCTCGCAATGCGGGAACTGTGCCACCGGCTCGTGGAAAGGCCTTTAAAATCAACGCCAACCAAGCCCAAGCCAACAACGACGTGGTGAATGGTACGTCGATAAATTCATTTAATCGTTCTTTGTCTTGTAAAATCCCTACCTGCGTTCGTTATGCTAATAATAGGTTATTACTGAACAGGTACGTATCTTGTAAATAGTCATTATGCTTCTGTACTGTTTGATTCGGGTGTGGATAAGAGTTTCGTGTCTTTAGAGTTCGAGCCTATTCTTTCTATGCCGTGTTCTAATCTAGAAAGATCCTTTAAGGTCGAAGTCGCCGATGGAAAATCGATTGTCGTCGACGTCGTGATAAGCAATTGTACCTTGAGTCTTACGAGCACGAGTTTCTCATCGACCTTATTCCTATGCAACTGGGGAGCTTCGATGTTATTATCGGCATGGATTGGTTAGCCAAGCAACACGCGGAAATCATATGCTTCGAGAAGTGCGTTCAAATTCCTTACCATCGGGTGATATTTTGAAAGTCTTTAGGGAGAAATCATCTCAATGACTCAAACTTATGTCTTGTATCAAGGCCCGAAAATGCTTAAGTAAAAACTACGTAGCTTTCATGGCTTATGTAGTCAACACGAAAGCCAAGGGTAAAGAACTGAAGGATATTCCTGTTGTGCGGGATTTTTCCGAGGTGTTTCCCGAGGATCTTAGTGGGTTACCTCCCGTACGAGAAGTTGAGTTCAAGATTGACTTGATCTCTGGTGCAAACCCTGTGGCTAAGTCGCCTTATCGTCTTGCACCGTTTGAAATGCAAGAACTAGCTAGTCAACTGCAAGAGTTGACCGATAAGGGTTTTATTCGACCTAGCTCTTCACCATGGGGTGTCGTGCTGTTTGTGAAGAAGAAAGATAGTTCTTCCGTATGTGCATCGACTACTGGGAACTCACCAAGCTCACTATCAAGAACCGATATCATCTTCCTCGAATCGATGATCTCTTCGATCAACTTCAAGGGGCTACACAATTTTCGAAGATTGATCTACGTTCTGGATATCATCAATTACGTGTTCACGATGACGATATTCCAAAGATCGCATTTTGTACTCGATATGGACACTACGAGTTCATGGTTATGCCTTTTGGCTTGACCAATGCACCTGCTGTGTTCATGGATCTCATGAATCGGGTATGTAAACCGTAATTAGACAAATTCGTGATTATGTTCATCGATGATATTCTTATCTATTCCAAGACAAAAACCGATCATGAGTTGCAGTTGCGACAAGTTCTCAAACTTTTAAAGAAGGAACAATTATACGCCAAGTTCTCTAAGTGCGAGTTCTGGCTTGAAGAAGTTCAATTCTTAGGTCATGTGGTGAATAGCCAAGGGATTCACGTCGACCCTACTAAGATAGAAGCCGTGAAAAACTGGTGTGTTCCCACGACCCCAACCGAAGTTCGTTCTTTTCTGGGTTTAGCGGGTTATTACCATAGGTTCATTGTGAACTTTTCGAAGATTGCTAAACCACGTACGGCGCTAACTCAAAAGAATTGACTCTTTGAATGGGGACCCGAACAAGAGAGGCTTTCGAAACTTTGAAATGCAAGTTGTGTAACGCTCCTATTCTAACACTCCCAATGGAAACGACGATTTCACCGTGTACTGTGATGCCTCTAGTCAAGGTCTTGGTTGTGTTCTCATCCAACGAGGAAAAGTCATAGCATACGCGTCAAGGTAATTGAAGGTTCATGAAATGAACTACACAACCCACGATCTTGAAATTGGTGTCGTGGTTTTTGCTTTGAAGATCTGGCGGCACTATCTTTATGGGATGCAATGCATAGTCTACACCGATCATAAGTGTATCCAACACGTGTCCAACCAAAAAGATCTCAACATGAGACAAAGACGTCGGATCGAGTTGATTAGCGACTACGACTGTGACATTCGCTATCACCCTAGAAAGGCGAATGTTGTAGCCAACGCGCTGAGTCGCAAGGTCCACAACAAGATTGTCTCGCTTCAAGAAATCCAAGATCGAAGGCAGTGGTTCGACACGTTAAAGGAATTTGATACTGAGATTCATGTGGATGTTAACGAGGCTACTATTATGCTTCAAAACATATGGATTGATAGTGATCTCGAGTTATGTATTCGCGAGGCTCAACAAGCAGCGCTAACCGAGGAAGGGAAAGATGAAGATTTGGTGTTTAATGTTCGGTCATAACTGGAGACAAAACCGAACGGCATGTGGTATTTCTTGAATCGACTTTAGATGCCGAATCGCGATAATCTCCGTCACTTCATCATGAACGAAGCTCATTAAACCCGATATTCTATTCATCCTGGGTCCGATAAAATGTACATGGATCTGCGTGGCCAATATTGGTGGCCTGGCATGAAGAAGATATTGCATCGTATGTTTCCAAATGTCTCATGTGTGCGAGGGTCAAGACTGAACATCAATAGCCGAGTGGTTTACTTGAACAAAACGAAATCCCTATGTAGAAATGAGAACACATATCCATGGATTTCATAACCAAGTTACCACGTACCTCTCGTGGCCATGATAGCATATGGGTGATAGTTGACCGTTTGACCAAAACGGCACACTTCATACCGATACAAGACACTTACAAGGTTTCAAGACTGGCTTGTATCTACAACGATGAAATCGTGAGTCGTCACGGTGTGCCGTTGCACATTATTTCCGATCGTGATGCTCGTTTCACTTCGCAGTTCTCGTCTTCGATGCAAGAACTCTTGGGTACCCAGCTGGATTTAAGCACAGCTTACCACCCTCAAACGGACGGTCAAACCGAGCGAACAATCCAAACCGAGGACTTACTGCGTCTTTGTATCCTTGATTTTGGTGGTGACTGGGTACGCATCTCCCTTTAGCGGAATTTTCGTATAACAATAGTTATCACTTAAGTATCAAGATGGCACAATTCGAGGCTTTGTATGGTCGTAAATGTTGTTCTCCGATTTGTTGGACTGACATTGGTGAGAATTTCATCACTGGTCCTGAACTTATTCAAGAAACGACCGACAAAGTTTCCAAAATTCGAAATAACCTTGAGGTGGCTAGAAGTCGTCAAAAGAGTTATGCCGATAAAAGACGCAAACCATTGGAATTTCAAGTCGATGATATGGTTCTTCTTAAGGTCTCTCCATGGAAGGGTGTTGTTCGTATTAGAAAGAAGGGAAAATTAGCACCATGTTGTAGGACCTTTCAAGATTCTAAAAAGAATTGGGAAAGTGGCATACAAACTGGAACTACCTTCTGAACTTAGCGGGGTTCATCCTGTCTTCTATGTCTCAACGCTGAGAAAATGCCTGGCTAATAAAAATTTGCATGTTCCTCTGGAGGAAATCCAAATAGAGGAGTCACTACATTTTGTTGAAAAACATGTCGAAATCATGGATCGAACGTTGACAAAGACCCGAGCAACTACCACACCGATCGTCAAAGTCCGTTGGGAAAATAAACGTGGAGCTGAGTTCACCTGGGAACGCGAGGATCATATGAAGAAGAAATATCCCTATCGTTTCATTTAGTCTTGTTTACAATTTCGGGACGAAATTTCTTAAAGTTGTAGAGACTGTGACCTTTCGTAAATTTTGTTAAACGTCTTGTTGGCGTCGTTAACTCTTGTAAGGGTTTGTATTGTTATTAATGCAAGTACGAGGATTTATTTGTAATTCTTGTATCATCATAATTTGACCTAGCTATATGGAATCATTTATTCCTTATCTATCGACTTTCATTTTGAGCTATCATCAAAACGTGATTGTGCGATGGTAGCTTCCTAAACACTCTCTCTGCTGAAGATATTGTCAACTTATGTTCATGACTTTCTAGTCATACAATGTTCTCAACTATGCTTATGGTTTGTTGAACTACGTATGTAAACTTACTTAGATATTACTACCTTGCAAAACATGTTTTCAAATACCTTTCCTATTGTTCGCGTCACTTCTTGAACCGCTTTTGAATCCTTAAGCTTGAAAATCATTAAATTTCTATTTGAACGACAAGACTTTAAAAGAGAAGTTCTAGAGAGAGTTATCAGTAAAGAGAGGAATTACATTTGAGACTGAGTTATTTGGAGCCAAAACATTCTTAATATATGTTGAACCCGTGTTCAGCAAAGATGGGGAGGAAATTGGTGTTAATTACATGGGCATGGAAATCACTGATCAGGTGAAAAAAGAGAGAAAAGATGGCAAAACTAAGAGAAGAAATAGCTGTATAGAAGGCCAAGGAGACAGAACATAATAAAACTGTTCGTGTTACAGAGGTAACGATAAGAGCAAAACAAATGCTAGCAACCATGTCACACGAGATGAGATCTCCATTATCAGGGGTCGTTAGCATAGTAGAAATTCTATCAACAACAAAACTTGATAAAAATCAGAAACAACTTTTGAGTGTCATGTTGTCTTCTGATGATCTAGTCCTTTAACTTATTAGTGACATCCTCGACTTTTCCTAAGTTGAGTCAGGAGTTCTAAGGATGGAGGCCACAAAAATTTAGGCCAAGAAGAGGTGATGTCCCAGTGGAGGTTAATGGTGATGTTTTACGGATTAGACAAATTCTCACCCACTTGATCAGCAATGCTATCGAGTTTACTCACCAAGGAAAGATTCAGAGTAATCTTATGTAAAAGCAAACCCATTATCTCACAACGTCGAGAAATTAACCTGCATCCGTTTCAAATATTCGTACACCGTGGTATGACGTTAAAACATCAATCGTTACTCTGAATGATTGATTCATTTTCTGTTTTAATAATATTCTTAACCATTTTCGTGAACTCATTCCAAGATCTTCGCATAGTTTATTATTTTTAGACCGATGGTTGGTCAAAGGAGAAATACATATTCACAAGATATGCGTTAAGATCGTTTCATATGGTGACGTTTGGGATTCTTAAATTCCGACGGATAACCTTTCTTATCATTGTTGGTCTTATCTTGATTTCTAGACATCACCTTACCACGAGATTATATTCTGGAAATTATGGATCGATAAGTTAAACAACTTATGCATAGAAAAATTCTGATTGGCAGAGTTCGGTGGAACTCCCGGCATGGTCCTAAGTTCACTTTGGAACGAGAGGACGAAATGATGCGTAAGTATCCTAACTGTTCAAGGATGTTGCCAGTACATCTTAATTTTCGGGACGAAAATTCCTCTAACAGGGGATAATGTGACAACCAGAAAATTTTTTTATAATATTTACAAGAATTTACAACTTGTTTTTATATTTTTGTTATTATTTAATAAATAATAAATGATAATAAGAATAATGAAAACATAATAATATAATAATGATATTATTAAAATATTAGGTTAATAATGATAATATAATAATAAATGAAAATATTATTATTAATAGTAATTTATAAGAATTTATTTATAAGTTCAGGGGGAAGTTTTGTAATTTCCAAAACTGTTTTATAAACTTAAAGCATAAAATAATAAACACAACAAACTTCAGGGACCAATTGTGTAAATTTATTTAAAATTCTGTCTTTCTCTCTCCCCGATCCCGGTCACCGGAATTCGCCGCCGCCGCGGCTCCGGCGAGCCACCACGGCCAAACCACTCGTTTTTAACTCGATTAAATTGTCCCGACATCTTCTAGTGATTGATTCGAACTCGGGGCTACATCAAATTTGAATATTAGTGTCGATTAGGTGCGAATTCCACTGAACCTAACCCACTTCGGCCGACCAACTCCATAATCGAGCACTAAACACTTTAATATTCAAATTAATCAAACAAGGTCGGCTATATAATCGTTCCTAATCTTTCTATACACTCGAACCCATCTGAAAACACACACACACACACAGATTGATCATCACCCTGTCGCGGCTTGTCTTCGTGTAATCTTGTCACACCCCCGCTTAAAGCGGAAACACGAGGATGCGACGGACGGGATCGTCATAACACTTGGTATAAATACAGAGACATAATATGTGCAAAAATCCTCGTGTCATGACGTCGCCCGACACAATGGTGACTTGTGTCGTGGTTAGTCAGTTCCACGACTATCATAGTCTTAATAATTCTAAAATCCATATACACAGTGTTCAATTATAACAGTAAATGATAAACAATACAAATGCAATCTATTGAAAGCCTGAGGTCTCTGCTAAGGCACCAGCACTAGCTATCCTCTTTGATTATGTTCTCCTGAAAAGATATGCTCAAAAATGTCAACACATAATGTTGGTGAGTTCCGCAGGTTTAAATTTAAAACATTTGATGCTGTGTAGAATTTGATATGGAATCATACTGTAAGCAAAAACCACATAACATGTGTTTAAGACAACCAAACCTAATGACAGTTATGCATATAAATTCGTCGGAATATATTCACCCATGGCCTGATTGCTGGCAGCTGTAGTCGGTAACTCACAAGTTAAACCGATCTGTCGAGGGTGGGGGTGTCAACCCAGTAGTACTACCAATACCTATCCGTTGGTTCCCAAACCCGGGAATTAATGGTTGTAAGAATCGTAGAATAACACCATGTATGTATTAGAATATAAGAATAGTATCACATTGATTCCAAGTATGAAAATTGTATGTAAGATTGTACAGCATCGAAAACGGGTGAGCATACTTTTCCCCCAAGTTTGAAAAACATAGAAACAATTATAAAAGCATAAAAAAGGGGCCACGGAACTCACCTTGGATTGATGTAATGTATATGAATAAGAACTTCAAAGAATTAGGCAAAGCACGATCAAACACGTTCAATACCTATTATTGATTGTAATTTAGTCTTTAATACGAATGAATATATTTTGTAAGGTTTGAGTTGATTTGGTTTAACACGTGTCACACACGCAATATGTTACAATGTTTTATAGATTTTTATTTGTATAAATAATATCAATAAGTATTAAACTTATTAAATAATTATTTATATTTTGATTCCATTAAGAGGGTTTTCATATTTGTATTTAAATATTTTAGAATTAATTATAATAATGACGTGGTTTAACTATATAATTTATAATTATCCAATAATATTTACAAATAAGGATAATCACATTTATAGTATTTTGATTAATAATAAGGTATTAATTTATACCTTTGGTTTAAATATATTTTACAAGAAATAACCCACAATTTTATAAATAATTTGTGAATTTATACAATATATTAATTTGTATTAAAGATAATAAGTGTCCATTTTATAGAAATAATTATCTATAATATTTATAAATAATATTTATATAATTTCATGATTTTCGTGATTATTTCATAGTTAATCTTGATTTAGAATTTATTTTATAAAAATAATATTTTTAATATTTTTAAATAATATTTATAAAAATCTATTATAGTTTTTAAATAAAATAAATTTACAAAAAATTATTTGGTATATATAAAATAAGGAGAATATTTAGAATTTATTTTTATAATTTTTAAAATTTTTGTATATTTAAAAAGTGGTTAAAAGTCTTTAAAAAAAATAATTGAGGTCCCCGGGGTCGAACCCGGGACCTTACCTTACACACCCATGAACCGAACCAGTGAGCCAAAGCTCTAATCCGCGATAAAACCCGGCCCCAATTGCTTTTAAACATAGTTTCAGAACCTCCCCAAACCAAAGAAACCCTAATTCGATTTCGTTTCAATTGAGCATGAATTTGATGTTAATAGTAAGATTAAACTTAGGGCTTTTATTCCCCACTTAAAATCGAGCATAAAGATGTGTTTAATTACCAGAATCGAGTTCGAATTGATGATGAATACTACGAAGAACAGGTCGCGGTTATCTTGAAATCGAATGATGATTAATCTTTGATGAAATTACAATTGCTTGTACATAAAGCTTCGAAAGATGCTATGGATCAATAGCCCTAAGGTAATTGCAGTGTATATAGGCCGGAGGGTGGTGGTTCGATTAGTTGCAGGTCGAAGATGCAGATGGTGATCGAACAGTGTATTTTTGATTGTTTTAGATGCAATTGAAGGTACCACTAGTTTGGGATTCTTATAGTGGATCGTTTGGATTAATTTAATCGAATTATTGCGAGGCGTAATGCGATTTGGATGTGTAAAGTGGCCGAAAATGGAAGTGGGTCGGTTTAGTGGGTTCGTGAGTGGTTTCCGAACGATTAAAGTGTATGGATCGATTCGAGACTGACCCACGAGTCGATTTGGTGCGTTTTTGAGCTGTAAAACCGAGTTTTTCGGTGGGTTTTTAGAGTGGCCCGGAGGGCCACCGGAGTTTGGTGGTCGCCGGGGAAGAATCGACGGGGAGAGGGGGGGTGGTTTGGGTAATTACAACTTTGGTCCCTGTGGTTTTTATGTTCATTACATTATGTTCCAAGTTCTTAAACAGGTTTCAAAAAATACAAAAATTGAATTAAAAGTCCAGGGGCTAATTTTATAATTTTTGGAAACCTGTTTAAGAACTTGGAACATAATGTAATGAACATAAAAACCACAGGGACAAAGTTGTAATTACCCAAACCACCCCCCCCCTCTCCCCGTCGATTCTTCACCGGCGACCACCCAACTCCGGTGGCCCTCCGGCCACTCTAAAAACCACGAAAAACTCGGTTTACAGCTCAAAACGCACCAAATCGACTCGTGGGTCAGTCTCGAATCGATCCATACACTTTAATCGTTCGGAAACCACTCACGAACCCACAAACCGACCCACTTCCATTTTCGGCCACTTTACACATCCAAATCGCATTACGCCTCGCAATAATTCGATTAAATTAATCCAAACGATCCACTATAAGAATCCCAAACTAGTGGTACCTTCAATTGCATCTAAAACAATCAAAAAATACACTGTTCGATCACCATCTGCATCTTCGACCTGCAACTAATCGAACCACCACCCTCCGGCCTATATACACTGCAATTACCTTAGGGCTATTGATCCATAGCATCTTTCGAAGCTTTATGTACAAGCAATTGTAATTTCATCAAAGATTAATCATCATTCGATTTCAAGATAACCGCGACCTGTTCTTCGTAGTATTCATCATCAATTCGAACTCGATTCTGGTAATTAAACACATCTTTATGCTCGATTTTAAGTGGGGAATAAAAGCCCTAAGTTTTAATCTTACTATTAACATCAAATTCATGCTCAATTGAAACGAAATCGAATTAGGGTTCTTTGGTTGGGGGGAGGTTCTGAAACTATGTTTAAAAGCAATGGGGCGGGTTTATCGCGGATTAGAGCTTTGGCTCACTGTTCGGTTCATGGGTGTGTAAGGTAAGTCCCGGGTTCGACCCCGGGGACCTCAATTATTTTTTTTAAAGACTTTTAACCACTTTTTAAATATACAAAAATTTTAAAATTATAAAAATAAATTCTAAATATTCTCCTTATTTTATATAATACCAAATAATTTTTTGTAAATTTATTTTATTTAAAAAACTATAATAGATTTTTATAAAATATTATTAAAATATTAAAAATATTATTTTTATAAAATAAATTCTAAATCAAGATTAACTATGAAATAATCACGAAAATCATGAAAATTATAAATATTATTTTAAATATTATAGATATTATTTCTATAAAATGGACACTTATTATCTTAAATACAAATTAATATATTGTATAAATTCACAAATTATTTATAAAATTGTGGGTATTTCTTGTAAAATATATTTAAACCAAAGTATAAATTAATACCTTATTATAATCAAAATACTATAAATGTGATTATTTTATTTGTAAATATTATTGGATAATTATAAATTATATAGTTAAACCACGTCATTATTATAATTAATTCTAAAAATATTTAAATACAAAATGAAAAAACCCTCTTAATGGAATCAAAATATAAATAATTATTTAATAAGTTTAATACTTATTGATAATTATTATACAAATAAAAAATCTATAAAAACATTGGTAACATATTGCGTGTGTGACACGTGTTTAAACCAAATCAACTCAAACCTTACAAAAATATTCATTCGTATTAAAGACTAAATACAATCATAATAGGTATTGAACGTGTTTGATCGTGCTTTGCCTAATTCTTTGAATTCTTATTCATATACATTACATCAATTCAAGGTGAGTTCCGTGGCCCCTTTTTATGCTTTTATAATTGTTTCTATGTTTTTCAAAACTTGGGGGAAAAGTATGCTCACCGTTTTCGATGCTGTACAATCTTACATACAATTTTCATACTTGGAATCAATGTGATACTATTCTATATTCTAATACATACATGGTGTTATTCTACGATTCTTACAACCATTAATTCCGGGTTTGGGAACCAACGGATAGGTATTGGTAGTACTACTGGGTTGACACCCCCCACCCTCGACAGATCGGTTTAACTGTGAGTTACCGACTACAGCTGCCAGCAATCAGGCCATGGGTGAATATATTCGACGAAATTATATGCATAACTGTCATTAGGTTTGGTTGTCTTAAACCATGTTATGTGGTTTTTGCTTACAGTATATTCCATATCAAATTCTACACAGCATCAAAGTTTTAAATTTAAACCGCGGAACTCACCAACATTATGTTGTTGACATTTTTGAGCATATCTTTTCAGGAGAACATAATCAAAGAGGATAGCTAGTGCTGGTGCCTTAGCAGAGCCCTCAGGCTTTCAATAGATTGCATTTGTATTGTTTATCATTTACTGTTATAATTGAACACTGTGTATATGGATTTTAGAATTATAAGACTATGATAGTCGGGAACTGACTAACCACGACACAAGTCACCATTGTGTCGGGCGACGTTCATGACACGAGGATTTTTGCACATATTATGTCTCTGTATTTATACCAAGTGTTATGACGATCCCGTCCGTCGCATCCTCGTGTTTCCGCTTTAAGCGGGGGTGTGGACAGATTGGTATCAGAGCCTTGGTTATAGAGAAGTAGGTGGAGAACTCGACCTAGACATAACCTAAGAACCTTCATATAGAATGCATGCTAGGGATTGTGTGCATTTGATTTTACCTAAATGTCTTTCATGATTTGTGTGACACATAGACACCTGTATTCTGGATTTCCTGGCAAAAGGCCCTGGGCTAAGGCAAGCATCGCGCATATATCTCATTACGAGACCTGGTATGCTTACCTGGGGATTTCTAGGATGAGTGATAAAACTATGGTCAATACACAGATCTACAAGGCAAATGGGTCAAATAATTATGTCTATGAACTTAATATACAGGTATATTCCTATATACCTAATAATCTACTAGTATGTTCCTACATACCTGATTTATACATGTACACGTGTTATCTAAACATCCGGGGAAGACATTATTACTCTTAGTCTTTCTCCATGGGATACTTTTTATACTAAGAACTTTACGCTTGTATGCGCACAACATCATATTATTAGGGAACTTCGGTGATCACGCGAGCGTCGATCTCGGATATTGACTCCGACCCTATCATAGTTATGACTGAAATCCTGAAAGTATGACGGATATGCAGTTATCATTAGACTTAATGTGCTTATATGCTTATTTGCTATTACATGCTATTATTGGAATACTGGCTCATGGACATAAGGACATTACATTATTTTATGAATTTAGATAATACTATGATGTTAACTTGGGGTAAGTGGAGCTAGGGTGACCATGCAAGGTAAACTACCATTACGGGTGCACACGTAATTGTAATTCACCATGCATGAGAAGTCTAGCTAATATTACCATGAGGTAACGATCATGAGTATCACACGTTTCTATTCTATACCCTAGGGTGCTAGGTCATAATTCTAATAAGTCCTTATTGAAGGCAATCAACATTATAAGTCCTTTAAAGGCAATCAAACATTATAAGTCCTTGTTGAAGGCAATCAAACATTATCACACTACTCAAGTCCTGTCCTACTTAGAGCTTCATAGTATTTCCAATTATAATATGGACCTTATGAGAAATATCTCCACTTAGCGTTTCAGTAACTACTGATTAATGCTTAGAAGAAAGTGGAATACATAATGTAGAGGAGTAATGATACTCTCTACACATACAAAACGTATTCTTAAAGATTATGCTAAGGATAAACGGATGTCACGTAACTGGTTTAGGCATCGTTCTAGGTATGCCACGGATGTGGTGGGAACGCTGCGGGAACCCTATATATAAGCATCCTGGTATACCAAGAATGTGTTTAAACTGGGCCTACGTGATGATCCGATTGACTGAGGCATGGATCGTTTGGTTGTAAACTATACGTGTACGCTTTATGATATTGCTATGTCACATTAACTATTTACACTTTGGAAATGTTTTCTCTACAGTCATCAATTCCCGTGTGGAACCGATGTATAGTTTGACTGTAGCCGTTTATAACTGGTAAAACCACCTATACGAAGTATAGTTGCGGTGGCTCTTATTAAACTTATATTACGTTATACTTTGGAATGATGCTAAGGAAAATTAAGTGTTATGTAACTAGTTTAAGTATTATTCAAAGTATATCGTGGATGTGGTGGGAACGCTGCGGGGAACCCTATATATAAACATCACCGGTATACTAAGAATATGCTTAAACTAGGCTACGTAATGATTTTGATGGAACCGAAGCATGGGTTATTGGACTTGATGAATAGAATCATATGTGAATCTTTTATACTTTGATTCCTATCAAAGCACACACAAATCTTAAATCATAGTCAATGCATTGTGTGTCTAAATCAAATAATTTTCAATATGAGCTTTGAATCGTTATTCGTGGTTTTCAAAGTCTCGTCAAAGTCTGTGCCTTACACCCAGTACATGCAAGGATGGAAGAGTGGGATGAGTATCGCTTGTTGGACGCATGTCTTTAACAAAGTTGTGGCTGACTTAATGCGTTTAGTCGACGTACTCGCTTTGATACACTGGAACAACTCATTGTTTTTATGCCAAATCCCTGATTGTCATTTTCATGCTGTATAGCTCATATTACCCCAAATCTCGAAAGTATCTTAATGACATTTCAGGATGTCTTCTATCAACCCTTCTATTACTTCTTCTGAAAATGAATCGAAGCCTGAAAAGATTCTCTAGCATACCTAGTACAAACATCTTCTAATAGGAAATCTAACCTGAGGAGGTGATGCTTGATTCACCAGAACCCTTTTGAAGAGGAAGACCCATAGACCCTGTTGTGCACACTTTACCTGCTGTCCGCCACAGCACTAATTAATCCTGTGAACTAACCCTGCTGCACCTGTAGTTCCATAGCATCTACGGTTGCAAGGAATGTCCCCGAGGCAAGACCCCAACAAGTGAACCACGGAGGAGCCGTGAGCGGACGGCTCGAATTAGGAGGGTTCCCGGCAAAACATTAAATCTGGCCGCCTGCCGACGAGACCAATTTAAGGGGCAACTATCCCGACCTACCCCGAGTCTCTCTAGTTCCTCCAGCAGTGATGACGACCAGGACTGACGTCCCACGGCAACTAATGGAGAAATAACGACTGGAAAAAGTCATCTCTAGTTACTTCGTGCTTTATGTTTAGACTCATCTATGAGTATTTGCTTATTTGGGGTTGTACTTACGCGCTTGAAACCTGGTACTTATATGATGAAATGAATATTATTACTTTGCTTTGTCATTGAGGTACTATCCTGAGAAGTCCATATATTCCCTTCGATTATGATCGGATGTTCACATCTCATTGTGATATCGAATCATTT